>PVJS01011918.1:0-44789 GCA_004027185.1 Glis glis
TCCGATCTATCCTCCGGTCTCCGCCTCCCAAGTACTGGGATTACAAGCGTGCGCCACCATGCCCGGCTTTATTTTATTTTTTGGCGGTACCAAGGATTGAACCCAGGGGCATTCTACCTCTGGGCTACACCCCCAACCCTATTTTTTAATCTTTATTTTGAAACAGGGTCTCACTAAGTTGTGGAGGGCCTCACTAAGTAGCTGAGGCTGGCCGCCAACCCGGATCCTCCTGTCTCGGCCTTCCAAGTACTGGGATTACAAGCATGCGCCACCACGCCCAGCAAGATGGATTATTTTGCAACCGGATGTGCCCCAGAAGTTCTGGGTATAAGTAAGGTGGTGTGTGTAAAGTGACTACCAGGGCCCATCACATGTGTGTACAGGAGGAGCTCTGCTGCAGACGTTGCCGGCCCTGACACTCCTCAGAGTCCCCACTCAACCGCCAGGGTGGAGAGGCTGGGGCCCTGGCCCTAAAGGAGGGCCACCTGGAGCTCCAGCCTCGCCTGGCTAGGTATGTGCTCAGTTGGTCAACAAACATTCCAAGTGGGCCCTGCTTGTGCTCTGGGGACATGCTGGGGACATGCTGGTGGCCCTGTCCCAGAGCACATAAAGGGATTTGCCTATTAGCTGGGCACAGTGGTACATATCTGTAATGTCAGTACTTGGGAGGCTGAGACAGGAGGATCAGGGTTCAGGGCCAGCCTCAGCTACTTAGTAAGACCCTCCACAACTTAGTGAAACTCTGTTTCAAAATAAAGAATAAAAAATAGGGCTGGGGTGTAGCTCATAGATAGAATGCCCCTGGGTTCAATCTCCAGTGCCAAATAAATAAATAAATAAATAAATAAATAAATAAATAAAATAGAATAAAGCTGGCGGTGTAGCTCAGAAGTAGAACACCCCTGGGTCCCATCCCCAGTACCACAAGGAAGGGGGGGATTTTCCTGCTAGTGCCACAGGGCTTCAGAGATTCTCACAGGGTGTCTTAGGTTGTTGGGGGAGGGAACAGGCCTTGCCTGGCACCATCCTGAGACAGGCTGATGGCTCCGTCTGCTCCCTTCTGATGCCAGGCTGCTGCCCTTTTATGGCTGCCTGTCTCAGAGAGCAGAGAAAATCGCCCCTTGTCTCTGGTGTCCGGGATGGGGCTGTTGGGCAGCTGGGGGGACATGGCAGTAGGGGTGGGGTTGGTGGTCAGGGCCACGTGGTATAGGAAGCATGAGCCAGCCCCGGCTGTCAGGCCTGGCTCTGTGGCTGCTAGCCTGTGACCCTGACGTGCAGGGGCTGCTCTGCCTGCACTACTGCTGCCAGTCCCTCCCTACATCCAGGCACAGTCCCTCGGGTGACACTGTATGGGGGCTCCCAGACCTCTGGGCTGGTGGAACCCAGTTCCCCAAAGAAAGCTGCTCTGAAATCCACCAAAGAGGAAGATGGCCAGGAACCCCCAGCGTTCCCCCCAAGGAAGACACCCAGGAGGAGCCCTAGGGCTGTGTGTCCTGGGAGGACATGTGCCCAGCTCACAGCAGGGCCCACAATAGCCAGAAACTGGAAGCGCCCCAGGCATCCATCAGCATGTGGGACCATGGAAGACTCGCAAAAGAATTCCGATGCATACCGCAGCTCAGGTGTGCCTCCAAGGAGCTCCCTGCGGATGAGACACAGCCCGATTTCATCAAGTTCCAGAACAAGCAAAAGGAACGGAGATGGAGGAGACGGATGGATGGATGGATGGATGGATGGATGGATGGATGGATGGATAATATGGGATGGAAGGATGGGTGGATGGATGGACGGAAGGATGGATGGGGTGGATGGGTGGATGGATTGATAATATGGGATGGAAGGATGGGTGGATGGATGGATGGAAGGATGGATGGGGTGGATGGGTGGATGGATTGATAATATGGGATGGAAGGATGGGTGGATGGATGGATGGATGGATGGATAATATGGGATGGAAGGATGGGTGGATGGATGGATGGATGGATGGGGTGGATAGATGGGTGGATGGATGGATAGATGAGTGGATAAGTGGTGAGTGGGTAGATGAGAAGTGAGGCCTAGTAGTGTGGGGAGGGGTATGAGGATGCTTTGGGGTTAGAAAATTCCCTCTGAGTGGTACATGAGACGTTTACCACAGCTCAGTGGCTGAAAACCACTCACATGTATTCATTCTCTCTCTTTTTGGTGTGTGTGTGTGTGTGTGTGTGTGTGTGTGTGTGTGTGTATGTGTGTGTGTGTTACTGGGGATTTAACTTAGGGACATTCTACTTCTGAGACACACCCCCAGTTCTTTAAAAATTTTTAATTTTTATTTATTTATTTATTTATTTATTTATTTATTTATACTGGGGCTTGAACCCAGGGGCATTCTACCTCTAAGCTACACCCCCAGTCCTTTTATTTTTATTTTGAAACAGGGCTCACTAGGTTGCTGAGAGTCTCACTACTTACTGAGGCTGTCCTCAAACCTGCCATCCTCCTGTCTCAGCCTCCCAAGTACTGGGATTACAGGTGTGCACCATCATGCCCAGCTAAAATTTTTAATTTTGAATCAGAATCTTGCTAAATTGCTGAGAGTCTCACTAAGTTGCTGAGGCTGGTCTCGAACCTGTGATCCTCCTATCTCAGTCTCCCAAGTACTGGGATTACAGGCATATGCCACCAAGCCTGGCTTTCATGTATTCTCTTAAATTCTAGTGGTCAGAACTCCAAAGTGAGCCTCCGGGGGCTGAGGCCGGAGGGCAGGGCAGGTCCCCGGTGTTCTGGGAAGGATTCTTGCGGCCCAGGTGTCACTGCTACACCTGTTTCTGTCTCATCTCCCTTTCTGTCTGCACCTTCCTCCCCTGTCTCCTTGTGAAGACCTTGGGCCACCTGGTGGCCTCAGACACCTCCCATCTCTTGGTCCTCAGCCACTTTTGCAGAGTTCTGCTGCCGCCTAGGCGACATGCCCAGGTGTGCCCAGGTGTGTCGCTGGGGCCGTTACCCTCAGCACAGGTGGCCAAGTGGGCGTCCCTGTGTGTGACTGCTTGGGTCAGAGCACTTGCTCTCCTGCTGGGTACAAGACCACTCCTTACAAAGGATCCAGGAGAGCGGCCTGTGTGTGGAGGGGGACTGTGTCCCCACATGGTGGCTGCTGGCTGGAGCCCACAGTCCTTCTGGGCAGTGTGTGGTCAGGAAAGATCCAGCCCTGCCTCACATCGTGGCTCCTGCCCCTGCCCACCCAGAGTGGCAGAGGGTCCCCGGGGACGGGCATGAGGATGGCTGGCCAGAGTCCCTCTCACCGTCCCCTCCTCAGGCTGGGCTCAGTTCAGGGCCCGGTGCACCCTTGACCTTCTGACGCTGTTTCCTCTTTCCCTCCCCCAGGGTACCGCGAGGGCTTTCTCTGGAAGCGTGGCCGGGACAACGGGCAGTTTTTAAGCCGGAAGTTTGTGCTGACAGAACGAGAGGGGGCCCTGAAGTATTTCAACAAAAATGATGTGAGCAGGCCCGGGGATGGGGTGGGCGCCTGTCTGGAGGCAGCGTCCTTGGCTCCCACCCTGGGGCCAACAGGGGTGGGACAAGGGCAATTCCCAGAGCCCCAGCCATGGGGACATCCCCCAAGGGTTCACCCTCCATGAGAGTACCCCCGTGAGGACACACTCCCAAGGACAGATCCCATGAGGACATGCTCGCAGGGACACACACCGCTGAGGACACACGCTCATAGAGACATGGCCTTTTGGAGATATCACACCCACACGATGGTGCACACCGTGACCACTGTTGCTCCCCTGGGCCTCCTGGGAGTCAGGCCTGGTCAGGCAATGCTGGGAATGGCATCCTCCCATGGTGGGAACTCCCTGAACCATGAGGGTCAGGGACAGTAGCTCCAGTCAGCTGACACATGCCCATCACACGTGTGTTGGGGTCACCTTGGGCCCAGCCCTGCCTCCCAGACCCTCAGGCACTGGGGGCAGGAGAGGCCGAAGCTCCAGGGGAGATGCCAGGCTCAGCTGGGGCAGGTCCAGGACTGGGCTGCCAGAGCAGTGGTCCAGGGCAGAGGCAGGTGACCCCACCTAGCTGGGTAGTAGAAGTGTGCACCTGTGCGCAGACAGACAGGAGGGTTAGGTGAGCTCTGCTGCTCCTATCTGAGAAAGTGGAGTCCTAGTCCACCTTGTGTCCAGGGTACCAAGCTCAGAGATGTTCAGCAGCCTCCCTGGGGCCACACAGCCAGTCTGCGGCAGGCAGGGCTTGCCTTATGAGCCCTTTCTCAGGGGCCCTTGGCATCAAGAAGGAACCAGCCGGGTGTGGTGGCATACACTTGTAATCCCAGTACTTGGGAGGCTGAGACAGGAGGATCACAGGTTTGTGGCCAGTCTCAGCAACTTAGTGAGGCCCTCACAACTTAGTGAGACCCTGTTTCAAAATAAAGAATAAAATAGGGCTGGGGGTGTAGCTCAGAGGTGGAATGCCCCTGGGTTCTATCCCTAGTACCACAAAAGAAGAAGAAAAAGAAGAGGAGGAGGAGAAGGAGGAGGAGGAGGAACTGCCCTGCCCCTCTGGTGTCATGAGTTCTGGGCTGGGGACCCCAGGGGCATGCCTGGTCACCCATTCCTGCTGTTCCTCAAAAGCCGGCCATGTGCAAGGTTCTGGGCGGGGGTGACAACAGGGCCTCAGTCCCCAGGTAGCCCCACCCCACCCTGCCCAGGCCAGCTCAGCAGCAGCAGGGACCCTGCCTGGGGTGGGCTACAGGCCAGGGACCCAGTCTTTCCTGGAGCATGGCTGTCCATTGCCTGGGGGTGGTCTGGGGAGACAGTGGTCCTGGGCAGGGTGAAGGCGGTGGCTACAGCAGCGGGGTCTCAGTGAAGCAGCTCGGGACGGCCAGGTGCCTGCTGCCTGGTGGTTAGGAGCAGCCGCCGCTGGCTGTGAGCAGGGCTGGGGTTCAGGGCACAGGGGCAGGGAGGAGCAGCTTCCTGGACACCCCTACCAGAGGGCACTGGCATGGCTGTCTGCAAGCCCCAGTGCCAAGGAAAGAAAGAATCAGGGGAAGGAATCAGTGGTAGGAACAAGGGGAGGGGGTCTGCCCAGATCACAAGTGCCCACCACATAGTGCCACTTAGTCCTTATCATCCCCAGGGAGGGAGGTACTGTCACCTTCAATCTAGGGGCCAGGAGGCTGAGGCTCAGAGAGGTTAAGTAGTCTGCGCAAGGCCACACAGCACAGCAGGTACACTGCCAGCATCCACACAGCCCCTCCCCCGACTTCACGTCCCTCGAGCTTGCTCTGACAGTGGCCCTGCCTGGTGCTCAGACCCAGCCGTGTTCCACAGGCCAAGGAGCCCAAGGCCATCATGAAGATCGAGCACCTGAACGCCACCTTCCAGCCAGCCAAGATCGGCCACCCCCACGGCCTGCAGGTCACCTATCTGAAGGACAATAGCACCCGCAATATCTTCATCTACCACGAGGATGGGAAGGTGGGGCGCAGCCGTGGGTCCCCTGGGGGCTCGTGCTATCCCTAGCAGGGGTCCCTAGCTCAACCAGCAGCATCTGCCTCTTGGGTCAAGTGGGGGGGTCGGCCCGGGCCCCACGAGGAAGAGCAGGGCAGCTGCTGACCCTGGCGGGTCCCCTGGGCTCCCGCGGTCTTGCTGGGGACAGGAGCAGTGCTGCCCCCCCACCCGGCTGTCCTACGGGCGTCTCCGGAAGGGTCACAGGAGGGCACCGCAAGCAGTGTCCTTTGTCCCCAAAGCCTGTCCTTTTGTCCTTGTGCCAACTGCGGGCGCCACGGTGGACCCCAGACTCTGGTTGGTTTTGGTGTTCATATCTATTTTCACCCACTGCGCATGTGTTTAGAGTTCTTTAAGGCTTGAAAACGGGAATTTGAGGCTCCCCTACAGGACCTCCCACCCCTCAGTTGACTCCTGTCCATCCTTCAGGAAGTCAGGTCTATAAATACCTCTCGCGTTGCTGCCCGGTCTGCATTTTCGGCACCTTCTGGCCACTCCTGCTGGGGAACGGCGGTCTCGCAGGTGCCTGCGACCCCCCATTCCCCTGCGGTGTCTGCCCACGTGTGTATTCAAGGTCCACACTGTGGTGACCATGTAGAAATGCCAGTCGGGCCTGAGCGGCTTCTCTGTTGTTTTTTTTTTTTTTTTTCTGGTTGCTTTTCTTTCGTGCACAGCATTTCATTTCCCCCGGGGTAGATAGTCAGATTTTCTTCGTATTTGACTCCTTGCGGACTATCCCTGATGGTCAGTGTCCTGAGCGAGCTCTGACACCGACATAGACCAGACACGTTTGTGTCTCTCCACAATATCAGAATTTATTGAATAACAACAAATCCACAAGCTACACCACTTTTCATTGGTTGCAGTTCACTTAGTACTCCCAGGTCGCCTGGTAGTCAGAAGCTAGGCAATCACGAATTTTTTTTTTCTATTCAAGTCTTTTTTAACCCCTCTGTCTGCGGGTGGTTTTTTTTTTTTTTTTGCAGATATTATTTTTATACTGGTGCATTGTAATTATATATTAGAGTGGGATTTATTTTTGGGGTTTTTTTTTCTGAACTGGGGATTGAACCCAGGGGCATTCTACATCCAAGCTATACCTCCAGCCCTCTTTTATTCTTTATTTTGAAACAGGGTCTCACTAAGTTGCAGAGGGCCTCAATAAGTAGGTGAGGCTGGCTGCGAACCTGCGATCCTCTTGTCTCAGCCTCCCAAGTACTGGGATTACAAGCGTGCGCCACCACGCCCATTTTATACCACATTTTCTTTATCCATTCACCTGTTGACAGACACCTAGGTCGGTTCCATAATTTGGCTATTGTAAATTGTGCTGCTATGAACATGGGTATGTATATATCACTGTAGTATTCCAACTTTAATTCTTTTGGAAAAATACCAAGGGGTGATATAGTTGGGTCATATGGTGTCTCCATTACTAGTCTTTTAAGGAACCTCCATACTGATTTCCCCATAGTGGTTGTACTAATTTACAGTCCTACCAGCAGTGTATAAGAGTTCCTATTTCTCCACATCCTTGCCAGCATTATTGTTTATTCCATTCAAATCTTAATTTCTAATATCTATAACAATCAAGTCACACATCATATATCACACAACTTTACACACCCGCACCCACACATACACATATGTGTGGAGGTTTTTCAAAAGACTAGGCATGGCCAGGTGTGGTGGCACATGCTTATAAATCCTACTACTTGAGAGGCTGAGATAGAAGGATCGCAGGTTCAAAACCAGCCTCAGCTACTTAGTGAGACCCTATTTCAAAATAAAAAGTAAAACAGGGCTGGGGATATAGCTCAGAGGTAAAATGCCCCTGGGTTCAATCCCCAGCACCACAAAAAGAAAAGACTAGGAATGGAAATGTGGTGTGTGTGTGTGCCTGTGTGTGTGTTACAGAAAGACTGAGAGAGAGTTAAGGTGCCAAGAGCAAAGGCGGAGAGCAGATATGAACACAAAGAATCCCTGTAGGTGGTCAGACAAGGGTTTTAGTTAACCAGTTCTACAGAGTCGTCAAGGTGAGAGTCTAGATGGCGGTTTCAGAGTATCAGCTTGGTGTGGGCTCTGTATCACTGTCATGGCCAACAGAAACTACGCTGAGCTGAAGCCTGGGGACAGAATCGGAGGCTGGTCGCTGTAATGGTTTCCATGTTTGTTGCTTGTGAGGAGTGACTAGGTGACAGGGTCAGGGTGCCTCTGTGCCCAGTCTTGGGGGGGAGGTCTTCCTTTTTCGGGTCTTAGGTGGTAGAGTTACGTCTGGCAAGGTTGCTAAGTTCCTGTGTCTGGTGTTTCTGATATGATGCAGGGTGTCCACGTGCACAGGTGCTCCTGATTTACTTTGATAAGTTGATAAAAGTCATTTATCAGTTGTGCTGCGCAGTGATGGGGTTGATATGCCCAGGCACCCACATGCTACTGATTTAATTCACAGGCGGTCATTTTTATTAGCACAACTAATTTATTTATCAGTTTGTATCTTACGGTTGTGCTATGCAGATGGTGGCTGTTCACTTATGCAAACAAGGTGTAGGGTCATTCTAACTTGACACCTGTACTCAAAAAGGAGTCACTCAGCCAGGTGTGGTGGCGCACGCTTGTAATCCCAATACTTGGGAGGCTGAGACAGGAGGATCGCAGTTTCAAGGACAGCCTCAGCAAGTAGTGAGACTCTCAGCAACCTAGAGAGACCCTGTTTCAAAATAAAAATAAAATAGGGCTGGGGATGTAGCTCAGAGGAAGAATACCCCTGGGTTCAATCCCCGGTACCACACACACACAAAAAAAACTTCCTCCTTCCATTCTTTTCTGAAAGCCCCATTTACCAGAGGTTGGTGCTCTGAGGCTTGTTCTCATTTATTCCTTTCCCTTTTTCTTTACTTTCTGGAAATATCTCTGGCTTTGCCTTCTAACTCTTCTTCAGGGTCTCACTTTTCTCAAATTGTTAGCTCTGCAGAGTTGTTCTTCCTTTCTAAACACTGTTCTTGTTTCACGATTGTGCTATTTTACCTCTAAGGATTAGTGTTAATCCCTGAGGTAGTCTTATCCCTGAAAAGTGTTAATTTTTTCTAAGTCACTGTTTCCTTTGTGTGTGTGATTCAATATCTTCCTTGTGAGGAATTTCTCTAGATTTCCTGGGATCTGGTGCTGGTTAGATGCCCCAGAGACAGGTGCCTTGATCCCAGAAGACCCCAGCACTGTGCTGAGGAGGGAGGGGTCAGCACTGGGCGTGGAGTTGCACACCCTCTACCACCAGGCCCCTTTGCCCTCCCCAGAGGACAAACCTCCCTCTTCTGCCCGGGTGGGGAGAGGTCTTTCAACCTGTTCTGCTTCGGTGCCCACATCTGCCACTCCCGGGGACCTAAAACTGCCAGCTCCCAGGGAGGTCCTGGCTGCACCCCAGCCCTGCCCACCTCATCCGTGGGGTCCCTGAGCACTCACAGGGAAGCTCTCTGCATCTCACAGGCAGAGGTCTGTATAAACGCCTCGCGGGCAGTGCTCACAGGTTGTAAGAGGGAACCTGGCTTAAGGTGCACGATGTCAGCTTTCCCCAGAGGCCTCTGTCTTCACTTTCCTCTGGGCAATTCTGGCCAGGGGACTATAGGGACGTTTTTGGTACTGGGTGTTGAATCCAGGGGCATTCTACCTTTGCACTACACTACACCCTCAGTCCTTTTTTTTTTTTTTTTTTTTTTTGCGGTACCGGGGATTGAACCCAGGGGCATTTTACCTCCGAGCTGCACCCCCGGCCCTATTTTTTTATTCTCTATTTTGAAACAGGTTCTCGCGAAGTTGCAGAGTGCCCCACTAAGTAGCTGGCTGCAAACCCGGATCCTCCGGCCTCCACCTCCCAACCTTCCAAGTACTGGGATTACAAGCGTGCACCACCACGCCCGGCCTTTTTTTTGTTGTTGTTGTTGTTGTTTGAAAGAAAGGTCTTACTTAAGTTGCTGAGGATCTTGCTGAAACTAACCTCAAACCTTTGATCCTCCTGTCTGAGCCTCCCAAGTACTGGGATTACAGGTGTGCTCCACCATGCCTGGCAGGACTTTTATCAGTGAGGCACAGTGCTCCTCCTCCTCCTCTTTTTTTTTTTTTTTTGTGGTACTGAGGATTGAACCTGGGGAACTATTCTGGGCTACACCCACCCCTTTTTTACTTTTTTATTTTGAAACAGGGTCTCACTAGGTTGCTGAGAGTCTTGCTACATTGCTGAGGCTGGCCTTAAACCTGCGATCCTCCTGTCTCAACTGTCCAAGTCCTGGGATTACAGGCATGCGCCACCATGCCCGGCCAGTGCAGTGCTCTTCCGCCAGCTGGGACCCCACTGTCCCTCCCCCAAGGATAGCTGTGGGCACCTGCCAGGGCCAGGGGAGGACTTGCCAACATACACTGCCCTTGAGCACAGTTTGCCGGAGAGGGACAGGGGCTAGAACCCCAATTGTGATGAGGCCTGAGGGAGGCAGGCCCTTGGAGTGAACGATGGGGAGGGCAGAATTCTGGGGGAGGGAAGCTGTGCAAAGGCCCAGGGGCAGGAGGAGGGGGCTTACTTGAAAAGCAAGCCCAGGGAAGGGTGGAAAGTAGGAGGGCAGGTCCTGCCCAGGTGCGGTCCTGGGCCCTCTGTGGGGTGCAGTAGGAAGCTCGTGGGGGAGGCGGGCCTGGTCCTGGGGGCGATGTGTAGGCCAGGACCTGATGGGGGAAGCCAGAAGCTGTGCCCTGGGACCCAAGGTGGCCAGGAGGCGCGGTGGGCAGGGCCGCCAGGACTTGGGGGTGGGGGGTTGACGGGGTAAACGTGAGCAGTGTGAGGCCCATGAGGTGGGCGGGTCCGTGGCACTGGGCTGCCGTGCGGGACTAGGAGGGTGGATGGCTTGGTGGTCTTGCAGGTGAGGGTTGGGGTGGTGGGCGGGTCCGTGGCACTGGGCTGCCATGCAGCACTAGGAGGGTGGGATGGCTCGATGGTCTTGCAGGTGAGGGTTGGGGTGGTGGGTGGGGCCTACAGAACCATGTGGGGGTGAGAGGCAGAGCCCAGGGAAGACTGCGGGGTGGGTGGGCAGCCGTGGATGGCAGGGGCACCGTGTGGGGATTCCGGGGGCCCCATGGAGGTGAGGCTCTCAGGGAGGTGGCACAGGTGACCCCCGTGCTGGCCTGGCCAGGTGTTGGGTTCATCCAGGGTTGGGGGTTTTGTGGGACAGCAGGAGGCCAGAGGCGCTGGGAAGCCCCAGCCCCTGAGGGCCTGGGGGTAGGAGTGGTGGTCCACTGGGGGTTTGGGGTCCCTGTGCCCCATGGAGCAGCAGCCAGGGGGTCCATGGGCTCCAGGCTGTGACCTGGTCAGGAATGGTTGGCCGAGGAAGAGCAAAGCCCAGATGGGCACTGGGTCTGGGGGCACTGGCACGGCTGGCGCCTGGAGTCCTGAGGGAGGCGGTATCAGTGAGACCCCTCCTCCAGAACCTATGTCACAGAACCCAAGGCTGCTCAGGCCCAGCACCTGTCTGTTCCGGGCCACCTGCCAGTCTCCACCCAGGATGACCCTTGGGCCCAGGAAGCCCTCCTGCCCTATGGGCACCGCCTATCGGGGCGGCCTCACCCGAGCAGCAGCACAGGGCAGGTGCCTGAATTGGGGTGCATCCTGTGCTCCAGCGGGGCTGCTGGGAGCCCGGTCAGCGCCAAGCCAAGGGGAGGGGTGCAGAAAGGTGCATCTGGGAGGCCTGGGGAGGCACGGCCTTGGGGAAGCCTCTCCACAGCCCAGGCCTCCCCTCGGCCGCAGCTCACGGCAGCCTTTGGCCCCCAGGAGATCGTGGACTGGTTCAACGCGCTGCGAGCTGCCCGCTTCCACTACCTGCAGGTGGCCTTTCCGGGGGCCAGTGACGCAGATGTGAGTGGCTGCCCTGTGGTTACCTCCTGAGGGCAGGGACACAGGGAAAGGGACATCTTAGCCCTCATGCCCCTGACAGGGCCTGGGTGACTTTGAGCAGTGAGTTGCCGGACTGACCAGGGGTCTGTGCAGGTCCCCAGAAAGGCCCTGCTGCTGACTGGCCTGAGGCCTGCTCCAAAGTGACCACAGCTCTGCTTTGTCCTGGGGGAGTGGAGCTCAGCTGTGGTGGACAGAAAGGGTGGCGATGGAGGGAGGACGGAGGGGAGGAGGAGGAGACAGGGAGAGAGCAAGAGCAACTGATCATCACGCCAGGGAGTGAGGGGTCCACAGAGGGAGCACAGCTGGGGGAGTCCCTGTCCTGGGAGGGTCCCCATCCTAGAGAGCCCCTGTCCTGGGTAGTCCCCAACCTGGGGAGGGTCCCTATCCTGGGAGGGCACCTTTCCTGAAGAGGGTCCCCATCCTAGGGGGATTCTCTGTCCTGGGGAGTCCCTGTCCTGGGGAGGGTTCTGTCCTGGAGGCTGAGCCAGGCTCCCATGGGGCCAGGCCTAGGTGCCTCACCCACCTGCCTGATGGCACACTTATTTCAAACCCCAGCTGGTGCCGAAGCTGTCCAGGAACTACCTGAAGGAAGGCTACATGGAGAAAACCGGGCCCAAGGTAGGTCTGCGAGGTGGGGGCTGGGGGTGGCCTCCCAGGCACACTCCAAGGTCAGCCATTGCTGCACGCAGTGGGCACACCAGTAATCCCAGGACTTGGGAGGCTGAGACAGGAGGATTGCAAGTTTGAGGCCAGCTTCAGCACTTAGCAGACTCTGAAAATAGAAAATGAAAAGGGCTGGCAGTGTAGTTCGGAGGTAGAATGCCCCTGGGTTCATCCCCAGTACCAACAAAACTAAACAGGTCAGCCATCTCTCCTGCGTGGCCCTGATGCCTGGGGCGGGGCGGGGCAGGAGTGACCTGCGGAAGGGCTGAGGGTCACTGCAGAGGCTCGGGCTGCGCAGGGATGTGGCACAGGAAGAGTGAGGCACGGGTGACATACCAGTGTCCTTCCAGGTACCTTCGAGTGCCTCTGAGTGGGTATGTTGTCCTAGGTGACCCTGAACTTCAGGGCCTCGTGGCGCCCTGTCTGCACCAGGGTACAGTCCTCGTTGACCTGGGACCATCGTCCTGGGTTTGGGTGCTGGTGCTCTGGGTCAGCCCTTGGCCTGCTTCTGGGCCCCCTCATGCCATTCCCTGCTGCCCGGGGTAGGAGGCCCAGATGGCCCCATGGGTGGGACGGATGCTCCGTGGGGAAGCACAGGTGTGGAGGCTGGAGACACAGGAGCACTGCCCAAGACCTCACGCAGCTGGTTGGACAGGGCAGGGTGGCAGTGTGGGCTAGCGCAGACTGGCCCTGCCCTCCCAGGGTGAGCTGTGGTCAGTGGCAGGGCCTGCCTAGGGCCGGCCAGCTGGTCACCGCCCTCCCTGACCCACAGCAAACAGAAGGCTTCCGGAAGCGCTGGTTCACCATGGATGACCGGAGGCTCATGTATTTCAAAGACCCCCTGGTAAGGAGGGTCCAGCCGGCAGGCACCCACGGGAGGAGCTGACTGGACTGTTTTATAGCATGGCTGGCCTGCATTGCTGTCCTGGGGGTGGGGGTGGTTTTCCCAGGGTCCTGGGCCTCAGGCCTCCCCCAGCTCTGGGTACAGCGGGGCTTGGAGCTGAAGCAGCCCGGGAAGAACTGCTGGGTCCCCTTGCTGGCTGGGCTGGAGTGCTGAGGCCCCTCACTCAGCCTGGCGCCCCTGCAGGATGCCTTTGCCCGGGGGGAAGTCTTCATCGGCAGCAAGGAGAGCGGCTACACGGTGCTGGAGGGGCTCCCGCCATCCACCCAGGGCTACCACTGGCCGCATGGCATCACCATCGTCACACCTGACCGCAAGTTCCTGTTTACCTGTGAGACAGAGCTGGACCGGAAGGAGTGGGTGGAGGCATTCCAGAAGGTGGTGGACAGGCCCATGCTGCCCCAGGAGTACGCAGGTGAGGGCTGCGGGAGGGTTTGGGGAGGCAGGTGGGCCCAGCCGCTCAGGGCACCCACTGAGGGGAGGCCCCAGCCCTGCGTCCACACCCTGGGCGGGGGCGGGCTCTTGCTGCTGTGTAGAAGCCCCAGGTGGGCTGTGGGGGGAGGCCTGGGCTGAGCCAGCCAGCCTGACCAGGCTGGGTGCCTGTCTTGTCTCCAGTGGAAGCCCACTTCAAGCATAAACCCTAGCAAGAGACAGTCCGTCCAGAGGCCCGAAGACACCGGACTCATTGTGACGAGGCTGGTGAGGCGGCCGCTGGACCGTGGGGGAGCCGGAGGCGGCTGGCTAGCCAGGTCGAGCCTGAGCTTCAGCCACTAAGAGCCGCTTCTCTGGAACCTCATCACAGGCCGACCCGGCCCTGGCCTGGCCCAGCGCGCTGCTGCTGACCACACCCAGCCGGCCTGCTCCCCTCCCTGCCCAGTGGACACCCCGTCTCTGAGGGTCCTGCCTGTTCTCCCAGCTCGGGGACCCCTACTGACTCTGGCCACCAGCCCAACCCAAGGGGATTTCTAGGCCTCGGAGCAGGAGCCTGTGCTGGGCTGCCATGGACAGCAGCGGTGGCAGAGGCGGCCTGCCGCTGGGGACTCTGGGACCTGCCGCATGCCTCCCCCCCCCTCCCCAACACGTATTTATTGAGCACCTGCTGTGTGTCTGTCACAGGGCCAGAGAACACAGCCCTGTCCTCAGGGGCCATTTTCCAGGGGAACCGTGTGCACAGGTCCAGAGCCCCCCAGTGCTCCTGGGGCCCTGGCTTGGGCAGGAGGGCTCAGCCATGGGCTGCCAGGCGCTATGTGTGGGGACCCGGCCACCCCGCCTGCTTGTGGGCATCTGTGTGCCCCGCTTGGTGCTCAGCCCTGACCCGTGACCCATGCCCACCGGCCCTAACCTGTGGTCTTTAAATCTTTGAGGACAACAGCTGAGGCTGCCAAGAGGCCCAGAGGCGGGATGACCCTGCAGCCCCACCAGGACCCCGCTTGCTGCTGGCAGGCCAGTAGTTAAAGCCACCTTGTATTTATTTTTCACCTGGTCTCCTTCCTGTGCTGTGCCTGGTCATCCAGGACAGCTGAGCTCCCCTCCCACGGGGCCCCTGCAGAGCAGGTCCTGGCCAGCTGGACAGGCTGGGTAGAGTGTTGGTGGGAGATGCAGCTATGGGGGACCCGGTGGCCCCAGGGGAGCTGGGAGAAGGTTCCTGAGGCCGGGTGCCCAGCTGCCCCGTGTCACATCCTGGAATAAAGTATGGCTCTGGTATGGTCTCATCTGTGTGCTGAAGGCTGGGGTGGGGGGGGCACACTGGGAACCTGGCCCTGACAGCCTCTGTCTGGGCAGAAACGGACACAGGAGAAGCCACATCAGCTCTTCATGGCAGGTCTGAGGAGCCGGCCCCACTTGACACCAACCACCCCCCACACTGGTCTGGGTCAGCTGGTGGTACCTGCTGGTCATGCTAGGAGAGCTGCGTCCTCAGGAAGGGCTGCAGCCTCACCCTGGTCTGAGGCCTGGTCCCCAGGGCTCTCCCCAGGTGCCCCGCCCTGGCCACCTCCTCACCTGTACCTGCCCCAGGCTAGGTCTGCCCCTCTCCTCAAAGGGCCTCAGGGCCCAGCCTCCCTCCACCTTGCTTGCAGGATATGCCCAGCATGGGGGTCTCTGGCAAGGCTAGGCATGGTTGCTGTAGCCCCAGGTGGGTGTTCCCCTGCATCCAGCCTGGGCCTCAAACCCTCCCATGCCTCCCACTTCCAGATGAGGAAACTGAGGCCAACCTGGGTCCCCAAGGCTGGGGACACCAGCGGGGTCCCTTCCCTTCCCCACCCAGGAAAGACTGGGGTTCACCCAGGCTGGTGCTCACTGCACTGTGTGGCCACAGCTTCTGTAGACACCTGGGTTCTCAGATGGGGAGACTTGAGCCCCAGAGGCAAGAGGACTGGTCCTGGGTCAAAAATGAGAGCCCTGAGCCCCCCATTTACCCCACCATAGGGCCAGCCCTGCCTCCGTATACGCACGCTGAGTGTCTGCCTGTGTGTGAGTTCCTGTGAAGAGTGCAAATATGTACACTGTGTGCCTGCATGTTGTGTATGCCTGGATGCACGTCAGTGTATATGTTAGTGTGTATGTGTCTGTGCACGTCTGTGGGTGGACACACAGTCTATCAAGGACAGTGACAACCTCAACTTTTTTTGTATGTGGTACTGGGGATTGAACCCAGGGGCATTCTACCTCTGAGTTACACCCTCAGTCCTTTTTATTTTGAAACAGGGTCTCACTAAGTTGCGGAGGGCCTAAGTTGCTGAGGCTGGTCACAAACCTGCAATCCTCCTATCTCAGCTTCCCAAGTACTGGGATTACAAGCGTGTGCCACCATGCCCAGCTAACAGTTTTACAAGAAACCCAGAACAACTTTATGGTTAGTGGGGAAGATTTTCAAACATAGGAAACCTACAGTCCACTAGAGCTCAGTCACTGGCTCTGCAAGATGTCATCTTGGGGGTGACAGAGAGCTGGCCCAGCCACTCTCAGCATCTGGGCCACTGCCTTGGCTACGCGCCCCACCCAGCATTGCAGTCTGGAGCAAGGGTTGTAACAGTGCTGTCTTATGGGCTGGAAGGTCCTGAGTATACAAACATCACAAGAAACACAGCACTTTACCTTGAGAAGTCCTGAGGTCTGTGTGGCATTGGGTATGTGGGGGGGTGAGCAGCACAGGTGTGCATGGGTACGCATCACGTGTGTCCCCAAATGGCTCTGCCAGCTGCCTTCTCTGCATTCACCTAGTCTTAATCCTGAGCAAAACAGTACATAAACAAAATTCGAACTGTGCTTAAAGCGTTCCCAAATATATCAATTGTGTGGAATCTAATTTGTGATTTCAAAACAAGCATTACAGCAAATGGGGGTGGCTCCAGCAGGGCCCAGCAGACCCTGCCTGGCTTCCTTCGCAGGGCTGCTCCTGCCTGCCTCCCTCAGGGCCCCTCCAACATCACCCCTACTGAGAACCTCCGGGGGCTCCTGTTAGTACCTGGAGTACCTCAGTGCCACAGCACTCCCCCACCTCTCCTACAACCCACAGGCCTGCTCTACGAAGCCATGACACCCATACCTGGTGCACTGGATTTCAACAAGATCACACACACCTTTCTTTACAAAATCATACCAAGTGAACTGTGACACTTTCCCGACACTGGCCACTTCATCTACGCACAGGTAATCTGGACAAACCCGGGAGAACATTTGGCACAGCTGCACCCCAGGAGCCCCGTGGGGGGGGGCAGGGCAGGGCCAGGAGCAGAGGCTTCACAGCTGACCCCGGCCCTGCCTGAGGCCCCTACACCAGCGGGTGGGGGCTGGAAGCCAAGACCCCGCAGCCAGCCCCAGGACAGCCCCCAGAGCTCATTCAGAAAGGACCAGTGCTGCAAAGCCCAGTATAAAGGATTTATTTGTACTCAACAGTTGACACAGCCTTCCTTTAAATTCCATTTTTACAGTATATAATGTATATCTCCCTCCTTCCCATGCATGATCACTGTGTATTAATCTACAACTCTTATTCAATTGTGAAAAAATAAAGTGTTTCCCTTTATAATTACACTGGTAACATGTGGAATATTATCAGTGATAAAGGACAGATTGCTCATTCCTGGACTGGTTATTTGGTTAAAACCTGAAATGTTAGGTCAAAGAAATCTATCACCCAATAAAAATAAATACTGCATCATGAAGGACACGGAAGTTCTTCAGCACCCCTTCTTAAAAAGGGCATTTCCGGAGCGGCAGTGTGGCGCCTGCAGAAACCGGCAGGGCCGTGGCTTGGACTCGCACGGGGACCCTCGCTGGCCATACCAGGCACTGTGGGCCCGTGGCCACGGCCTCAAGGACCACAGGTGTCAGCTGAGGATGACCCCACGGCTCACATGCTCCGTCTACGATGGCACCTAGTACACCTGATCGCAGAACGATTTCAGGTTCAAAACAAACATAAGATAAACAGGACACCTGCTCTCGTTCGCAGGACGACGCGGGAGGCCCTGCTCAGTTCGTGTGTCTGGCACACCAAAGGCTGGCTGTGCTGGATGCCAGGAGGGGGCCGCCAAGCGTGACTGGTTCAGTCACTGATGACAGGCCGTCCCACAGCCCTCCCCAAGGAACCAGAGACAAGGACGGCAGAGGGATGCCGCAGCAAGGCCTGCGCTTTATTGTGGATCGATCTGAAGGAACACGGGCAGCCTGTAGAAGCCCAGGCCTTGGTCTCAAGTCCTGGCCACACAGCGACAGGCAGGCCACGCAGCCCTCAGCCACCTTACATAAATAGGGACAGACACCACACAGGTGGCCCCGCCAACTGCAGATCAGGAGCCCGCTGGGTGTGAGGAGCCACAATCTGGGCCTTGCACCTGAAACCGTCCGGGCGGTGCTGGCCGCGGTGTCGCCACGCAGGCCGGCAGCTCAGTCCAGCTCGATGGGGCTGCTGTCATCCTGGCTCTCCTCTCCCTCCTCCTGCTCCGAGGAGCCCATGAGGCTGCTCAGCAGATTCCCTAGAAGGAAAGACAGCATGGCTGCTGGAGCTGCCAGCCCCAAGGGGCACAGCCAAGCAGGAAGCTCAGCGTTGCTCTCTGGGCCTCACGCGAAATGCAGAGCCCTCCTCTTGCCTCCAGCTTGTCTTCAACCCCAGCTGAGGTGCAGCGGGGAAATGGAGCTGGGGTTAAGAATAAACAGCATGGGCTGGGCACAGTGGCGCACACCTGTAATCCCAATACTTGGGAGGCTGAGACAGGTGAATCACAAGTTCGAGTCCAGCCTCAACAACTTAGTGAGACACTGTTTCAAAATAACAAATAAAAATGACTGTGTTGTAGCTCAGAGGTAGAGCACACCTGAGTTAAACCCCCAGTGTCATTAAAAAAAAAGAAAAAGCAGCATGGGGGCCTGGAGTGATGCCCAAGGTGGAGCCTGAAAGATATGAAGACACTGGACTACTGTCCCAGCTGAGACACGAGCACACCAAGTGCCACCCTTCCTCACGTCAGACACCACCCTGCTGGGGCCACGCGCATTCAGCAGGCCTCTGCTTTATGCCTGCCAGGAACAGAACGTTCCAGACCAATGAAAGCTAACAAGAAAAGGAAAAACCCACGTGCAAGGAAGGGGAACTGCTGGTGCCGCCTCTAGGAGGGAGCCTCTCCACGGAGCCACCTGTCATGCAGGCAGGCGCTGTCAGCACAGCCACAACACAAAGGAGCCTTCCCCCACGTGGGGCCCATGCCTCAGCAGGTAAAACCCGGGGTTGCTGCCCCTGGGTGCAACCTGGCGCCACTTGCCGAGGCAGCCAAGCACAAGGGCCAGTAGCAAAAGGACCACTAGGGCTGTGTCCCTGTGAGTAGACCTGGGTAGACCTAAGTAGACCTGGGCAGGGGACAGGGCAGGAAGGGGGCGCTCTGGAATTCTGAACTCTGGGAAATGTGATTTGTTATTCAAAAAATAAAACATTTAAGCCTGGTGTGCTGGCACATGCCTGTAATCCCTGTAACCTGGGAAGCTGAGATAGGAGGACTGCAGGTTCGAGGCCAGCCTCAGCAACTTAGTGAGGCCCTGTTTCAAAAAATAAAAAGGGCTGGGGATGTAGCTTGAAGGTAGAATGCTCTTAATCCCCAGTATCAAAATGAAAGAAAAACATAGAGAACCACACTGTCCTGTCCCGTGAAAGGGATGTGCACACATAGGTCAGACCCGCAGTGGAGGGGACACTTGCACTCGGCTCAGACCCCCCTGCAGGCGGACAGCCTGTCCACCATTGGCAGGCAGAAACATGGCCTCCACTGCGGTCCACAGAGGGTACCCTGCAGGTGGCCATTCAGCTTGATTTGGGAATACACCAAGAAGGACTGAGAGGTGAACAGGCTGGGGAACTGGTGGGGCCCACTGTCACCCGTGGAGCTCACCTAGCAAGCCTCCGTAGGAAGAAGTCTGCTTGGGTGGCACGCCAAAGAAGAGCTGTCCTATTCTGTCGAGGTACTGCAAGAGGAGAGCAGCGGGTCACCTGGGCTGTGGGGTGCCCGAGCCCACGGGGTCCCAGGGAGGGCCACCCATGGACTGAGGGTTCCCTCCTCTTGGCTGCTGCCCGAGTTCACAAGCCTCGACTTGACAGCGAGAGCCCTCACCTCGTTGTACATTGGGTCCCTCCGGAGGGATGGCTGGTACTGCTCGCACAGCACTGTGAACACGGCCAGCTTGCCGCTGCAACGAGAACCGGAGATGCGTTCCCAGCGAGAGGACCACACCCAGCGCCCGCACCCTCTAACCCAGCCACAGGACTCACCCATCCACGGCCAGCAGCAGAAACCAGATGAAATTCAGCAGCGGTTGAACAAATGGTGGCCCGTCCTCGATTGACGGGTGTTTCTGTGTGTATGTTGTGAAGACCACCAACGCGCTATTTTTGTTTTTTAAACAGAGAAACCTGGAAATAAGAATATCCTACTGGGTGGAAATACTGGTGGATGACTCCAACGGCCAGTGGGTCATTTTTTTTGTGTGTGTGGTACTGGGGATTGAACCCAGGGGCATTCTACCGCCGAGCTACGCCCCTGGCCCTATTTTATTTTTAAACAGTCTCGCTAGGTTGATGAGAGTCTCATTACTTGCTGAGGCTGTCCTCGAACCTGTGATCCTCTTGTCTCAGCCTCCCAAGTACTGGGATTACAGGCATGTGCCACCGCACCTGGCTGAGTACTAGATTTTAATCAATTTCTCATTTCTAAAGTCACAGATGCCAGCAACAGGCCTGTGCAGAGCCCTGTAGCTGTGGGTGATGGAAAGTACAGCAGGCAGGTATGACCAAATCCTGCTTCAACACATGGCAAATCCTATCCGAAGCCCACCCAGTGGAAATGTGATTGAACTTGAGCATGGGTGAACATTTTTCCCTAGAAAGCAGGGAGAGACTTCTGGGTGCAGTGGCACATGACTGTGACCCCAGTATTTGGGAGGCTGAGAAAGGAGGAGCGCAGGTTCAAGACCAGCCTTAGCAACTTAGTGAGACTCAGCAACTTAGCAAGATCCTGTTTCAAAAAGCAAAAAAAGAGCTGGGAGTAGAGCTTGGAGATAAAATGCCCCTGGGTTCAATCCCCAGTACTACAAACAACAAAAAAAATCAAGGCTAAGGTCTGAGGAGGCAGGCATGGCCCCTCCAGCTGATGTGTCCGAGAGCAGCTGGGAGGCTCTAGAAGAGCAATGTGCACTGGCTGTTCTATCAATTTTGATATATGTTTCAGTACTTTCAAGATAAACTGTGGGAAAGAAAAGCAAGGACAAGGAAGGCCTGGCAAGAGCAGACTACAGGTCCTTCTGGTGCAAAGGGCTGGGGCCGCCAAGGCAGTACCCAGGGTGCAGCTTGTCCATGCATTGCAGGGCTGGACACCCAGAAAAATCTGGGACGACATCCTTTAAAAGCATGCTCCAGCTTTTGTGTGTACGTGTATGGGGGGTACTGGGGATTGAATCCAGGGGGTTTTGCCACCGAACTACACTCCAGCCCCTTTTTTTATTTTGAAACAGGGTCTTGCTAAGTGACCGTGCATTGGCTTCAAACCTGTGATCAGTCTCCCAAGTATTGGAATTACAGGCCTATGACACAGCATTTGGCTTCTTGCTTCTTAAGATGTATGAGAGCCCGGCATGGTGGCGCACGCTTGTAATCCCAGTACTTGGGAGGCTGAGACCAGAGAATCTGGGTTTGCGTCCAGCCTCAGCTACTTAGTGAGGCCCTCTGCAACTTAGCGAGACCTTGTTTCAAAATAAAGAATAAAAAATAGGGCTGGGGGTGTAGCCTGGAGGTAGAATGCCCCGGGGCTCAATCCTCAGTACCACACACACACAAAAAAGATGTATGAGATCTACTAATAAGCCAGTCACTGTGGGGGATGTGGGCTGTGTAGCTGGTTCCAGTGAACCCAAAGTAGTCCCTCCAGCACAGTACAGTCAGGGGACACAGCAGCCAGCTCACAGCTCTCTGGAACCCTGGGCAGCAGTTTGCAAAGACAGAACAAAGACACATGAATACCTACTGTAGCACGGCCTGGGCCACGAACATGTCCACCTCACTGCGGAATCCCCGCGCGGTGGAGTACTCCACTAGCATGTTTGCACAGCCCTCCCCGTCGGTGGAGTGCAGGAAGTGATACCGAGATTCACAATAGTTTTGTTCTGCAAAAGGCAAAGAAGAAAATGCACCCACAGATGTCACAGGGACTGCTGCAAGCTCAGCCTTCCCTGACCCACCTGCCTTCCATCAGCACACCTGTCCCGGCCAAGTCCCTGCATAAACACCAGCAATAAGGCTTATCCGCAAGCACGCAGGATTGCTCACACCTAAGTCACCAACTTCCTTGTGCTCGAAGACCAAACGCCAAACGGCTGAACAGCAGACGGCCATTCCAGCCCAGACCTCTCCAAGCTGTAGAGTACTCGGTCTCAACAACACTAAAGTGCACATGAGGTGGGACAAGAGGAATTACCAATATTTCACCCATCTGATTATTCAAGGGATCCCGTGAGGGATGCATCTTCGAGTGTGTTATGCAGATCAATGATATAGTACCTAAATACAAAATAAAAATAAAAATCCTAAAACTGTACAGCAGTTGTTAAAAATCCTAGTAACTAAGCCAGGCATGGTGGGGAATGCTTGTAATCCCAGTACTTGGGAGGCTGAGACAGGAGGATTGCAGGTTCGCGGCCAGCCTCAGCTACTTAGGCCCTCCGCAACTTAGTGAGACTGTTTTAAAATAAAGAATAAAATAGGGCTGGGGGTGTAGTTTGGAAGTAGAATGCCCCTGGGTTCGATCCCCAGTACCACGCACAAAAATAAAAAAATCCTAGTAATTATGCGTCATCTAAATGAAACCCCAAAATCCTACAACTAAACTTCTCCAAAAAGAGCACTACAAATCTATGAATATCAGAGTAAGAGCAATGATCAGCCTAAGGTTCTTCTTTCCCACAAGCCCTGAAATCATGAAGGACCTCTCGAGTGACCCAATTCTAATACCAGAGGACACACCCATGCTGCGATGGGCCTCCAACCCTAGACATAGTCCTCCCTGAAGGGTCACCCTTCAAACCCCAGACCCACTGCTCCTGTGAAGGCCATGCTCCTGCCCCAGACCCGGTCCTCCCACTGTGGCACAGCGGCTACCCGCAGTGCCTGGCAGTCAGGGCTGCCAATTCTCTTGCCTGGCCCATGGTGGGCACCCAAGATTTGTCTTCTGGGTGGATGAGAGGAGGGCAGAGTGGCCCCCAGGGCTGGTGACTGGTGGAGAACACGCATACGTTCATCCAATGATTGTGCTGCCAAGGGCTTGTTCACAAGGCTAACCTGTGCTGGCTTCTGGAGGGAAGTCAGCCTCAGCCCAGGGCTTCAGAGGAAGAGGCTGCCCCACGCCCTGCACGACCATGCGCACCTCCACCGGCCACCAGGGCTGCCTTCCCTCACAGATCCCAGCAGCCCATCCATGTTGACAGCCGGTGTCAAAGGCCTGCTAACGTGCCAATGTGTCATGACCTCAAACACCAGCTTTCCTCAGGAATGCCACCGGACAGGAACCTTTCAAGCCCCGATGAACATGGCATTCACTCAAGTCACAACAAATGTTTAGTGAGCACTTCTTCCTGTACTCAGACTCAGAGCTAAGAACACCAACCACACTAAGCAAAACACCCATGATCCAACCCCACAGGCTCAACAATCCCACAAATGCTCAGCCAGAAAATGAAGTACGTGCTAAGAAAAAGAGCAGAGCATGAAGCCATCAAAGGGCCGCCTAGTGTGGGGTAGGAAAGGCCGTCCCGGGAAGGAGGACGGGCGTGGAGGAGCTGTGGTGGGAAGGGCGTGTGGCCTAAGTGAAGACCAGAATGTTTTGTTTTGTGAAGAGAAGAAAGGGACCTGAGGTAAGTGCCTAGAAAAGACAGTGGCCAGACACCACCATCCTGGACGTTCCTCCCACAGCAGCAGTGGCACCACAGCAGAAACGCCCGGTCTTCCCAGTGAGAGGCAAGCTGACCCGCACACACACACGTGTGTGTGTGTGTATATCCCCACACACACACTGGTTAGCTGGGGCAGAAGGTTCCAGCTGCCTGAGAGGACACCTCAGGAAGTTCTCAGGGAGCCCCGAAGGGCTGCGATGGTGGAGGGCCCCCCTGCCCTGCACCCTCCAGGGTCCCAGGCCTACCTTTCCATAGGGTGAGCGCCAGCAGCTGGTGGAGCCGGGGATGGCCCAACTTCCCGGACCCACCACTGGACCACTTCAGGGCTCTGGACACAAAAGCCACTCGCTCAGGAGAATTTGGATCCATCAGACTAAATACTTTAGCCAGATTTTCTGAAAACAACACAAACAGACCCTCACCCAAAGGAACACAGGACTGCTCTATTCTCTGTGCAGGGCATCTTGCAGAAATGAAAATTTTTTTTTTTGTGGTACTGGGGATTGAACCCAGGGGCATTCTATCTCTGAGCTACACCTCCAGCCCTATTTTTTATTCTTTATTTTGAAACAGGGTCTTACTAAGTTGCAGAGGGCCTCACTAAGTAGCTGAAGCTAGCCATGAACCTGGATCCTCTGGTCTCAGTCTCCTAAGTACTGGGATTACAAGCGTACGCCACCATGCTGGGCAGAAATGATTTAAAAAATCAGTTAAGCTGGGCATGGTGGCACATGCCTGTAATCCCAGTACTTGGGAGGCTGAGACAGGAGGATCGCAGGTTCAAGGCCAGCCCTAGCAACCTAGCGAGTGTTTCAAAACAAAATAAATAAATAAAAATTAAAATAAAAGGGCTGGGGGTATAGCTCAGGGGAAAATACTATTGAGGGTCTGGTACACTAGTACCAAAAAAAAGTTAACTTCAAAAGAAAGTCATGAAGACACTGGTGTGTTGGTGGGTGTCCCTGTATATACCCAATGGGTTCTAGGGCTGCCCAGCCAGTGCCACATGCCCTGGAAAGCCACAAGGAAGGACAGACACCCTTCTGTCCTTGAGCTCACATGGGTCATATAGGGAGGGGGCTGGGAGGGGGAGCTGGCCCTGGAGGAGTGAGCCCTGACCTGCAAGCATGGGGCTGGGCCCAAGGGCAGCCCCTCCTCCAGCTGCAAGAGCAGCAGAAGCCGCAGGGCCTCCCTGTCTTCCAGAGGCAGCTCTCAGGAGGGCATTCCCAACTGCCTGCTGGGAGGGACAGGCCGACAAGCCAAGTCTCTGAACAAGGAAGGGCACAGTCTGTCATAGCACGTGTAGGTCAACTGTTACACGGTGGATCCCACACTGGGGAGGGGACGGGGCTATGTCACACTCCACCTACAAAGCATAGCATGTCCAGCATGTCCACTGGGAGTGGGAAGTCAGGTGGTACAGTCACTGTGGATGGGCATAAGCTACCTCTGCACAAGATCAACCCAGGGCACCCATAACACATGCCCTGTGCAGAGCAAAGTGAGTCAGGGCGGTGCGACGCCAGAGACCAGCAGAGGCAGAGGCCTCGAGCGCCACTGTACAAGTACTCACCCAGCAGCTCGTCGGCCACATCCACTTCTGCCTTCTCCAGGGACTCTAAGACCAGCATGGACAGGTCTGCAGCACTGTTTTGCTATAAGACAGGAACACGAGCAGGAGTCATAAGGTTAGAAAGGAGGTCCTGATCTGTGCAGAGGACGAGACAAAGCTGGTGGTGCTCCTGCAGACAGCAGCCACAAGCACAGCAACAGTCGTGGGACGCCATGGACCCTTGTCCCGGACACTGGCCACTCAGCCACACAGCCGAGTCAGAGCTCCAAAAATAACAGCGTGCAGCACCCACAAGCCCAGCACCAGAGCCCCAGCCACGACGAGTCCACGGTAACAGGCCCTTGAGCATAAAGCATCTGCAGCCAGGTCCCTCTGCCACCTGTGGCCAGAGCAAAGGGCAGCCTGTCGGTGTCTACCAGGCCCCTCCTTCAGTCATTCTCATTTCAACCCTCCTGCCCCATGCAGAAAAGAACACACACGGGAAGGGCAACACCACTCACCTGGCCGTGACTAAAGAAGAGCAGTGCTCCCGAGTACATCAGCTCTCGCGCCTCTGCGTGTTTGCTTTGGGACATGTATCTGCAAAGAGGGACTGTGTGAGCAGGGAGCTGGAACGTGCACACGCAGACACTGTTGAGGGTCCGCCCTCCACTGGGTGCTCACGGGCCGGGCAGGAAGTTAACGCTAAGGCAAGGTCTGTGAAAGCAGCGCTGCTGGGTACACGTATGTCGTATGTTGGACATTTCATAGAGGATGGAAACTATTCCCGAGAAACCAGAACCACCTTGCAGGGCAAGCCTCCCCAAAGTGAGCATGGCCCTGGCACCTGCCCCTAGGGGCCTGTCTTACGCCTCCAGCCCAGGACTCCTGATCCTGCAGCTGTGCGAGTGCCCTGCTGTCAGTGGGCTCTGGCCTCAGGGGACCAGCATGACCACCTGGAGACTCAAGAGAGGGCAAAGGCTGCCAGGGGCCAGAAAGCTGCCCCACCCTTGAGCAGCTCAGTGGTTCAGCAGAAGGGACCTAGGGAGAGGCTGGGGCAGGACAGGGCTCGACCTCCATCTTCAAGCACAGGCCTTGCCTGGGCAGGTAAGATGCTCCATGAAGGAGCTGGGGAGACAACGCCACCCATCTGAGAGCCGAGGGACAGTGGGGCCCCGGGATGGGGTCCTGTTGGGGACAATGACAAATGTGACTGTACCAGCTTTCCCCCCACTGAGCCCCAGACACAGGGCCAGCACCCCCAAAGCCTGCCCAATGCCCCCCCCCCACTATACTCCTTGCCATAGGAGGGATCTGTCGGGCCTCCCCGTCCCACTGTGAGCACGTGCCTTGTGCAGTGCAGGACGCTGGGATGAGTTGATCTCTCTATTGCACAGGGACAGGGGACAGAGCGGCAAGAATGCTGTTCTATTCTGGGGGTCCATGTGTATTGGACAGTGTGCAGGGACGTGGTGACAGCCTGAGCCATTCCAGAAGTGCAGAGCCAGAAGTCAGCTCTGTCCCAAAGCACCAGTGGCCGCTGGGCTAGGACATCACACTTCACCACTGTCAGAGAACATGACTGGTCAGTGGACTCTGCCCCCTGAGCCAAAGTCCCTGGAGACAAAGCTGTGTTTAAAAACAAACCAAATTACAGCAGGGCAGTGCTTCAAACACGGCAGAGACTGAAGGTGATGCTCAGCTCAAGTCCTGGAGTGTGACTTCACTGTCACCAGGACAGATGAGTTGTGGGCACACACACAGCTGTCTAGTGAACTGCAGAAAAGACCCACAACCAGACCCCTGCAAGCACCCCCAGAAGTACTCAGGGGACAGAGGCCCCAGCGGGGCCAGCAAGCACAGCCTACACCCCAAGAAGGAAGCCCTCAGTCACCCTGCAGGTCACAGGCGCCTCGAACCTCGTCAGCACCACTCTCAGGGATGGTTGGACTCTGGGGACCTCACAGGCCGCTGCCTGCGCTGTCCCATCCACCGCCAGGTGTCGGGACCACCACAGGGTGTTCTGGACTGAGAAACACACTGCCATCTGCGCAGACACAGAACCACACACACCTATCCCAAGCAGTGGTCGCTGGGCTGCTTCTGCAAACTACTGACATCTAGGCTCTTCTGAGGTTCAGCAGAAGAAACCCTCTTAGAAATCCAACGAAGAAAAAGGAACTCCTTGAAAGGCGAATGAACCAAGTTTCTTTCCTTTTTTTTCTTTTTCTTTTTTTGGTACTGGGGATTGAACCCAGGGGCATTCTACCTCCAAGCTACACCCCCAGCCCTATTTTTTATTTTTATTTTGAAACGGTCTCACTAGGTTAATGAGTCTCACTACTTGCTGAGGCTGTCCTTGAACCTGCGATCCTCCTGCCTCAGGTTCCCAAGTACTATGATTAAAGGCGTGTGCCACCATGCCCGGCTGAACCAAGTTTCTGAGACAAGGGAGTCTGGCTCCCGGGTGGTGCTGGCAATCACAGCAGCATGCCGCCCTGCAGCCCAGACTGGCTCAGGCCCTGCAGCCCAGACTCCCTTCTTGGAAGACAGAGAAAGGAGGGGAATGGTGAGAAGCTGTACCCGCGCACAGCATCAGAGCTTCCCTGTCCCTCCTGGCTGTCACCTGTTGCCAGGTCAAGGAAAGTTGATAATAAGAAAGCTTCCGGCATCACTAAGAACAAACTTCTTTTTCTATTGCAGAATTCTGGAAGCTGGGAGGGATTTTTGTTTCTGGGTGACTCAGCAAAATGATGCCCCCAAGGCCACTGGAGAGGGAGGGCTGACAGCAGCTAGCCTTCCCAGACACCCAACCCCTCCACATGGCCCTGCTCTCTGAGCAATGCAGACACCACACAAAACCGAGCGCGCTGTTCCCACAATGGAGTCAGGTGTGGCGTCCACTGGCGGAGGACACTTGGAGCCAGTGCACGTTGGTGCTCTCTGCCAGCCAAAGGCGGACAGCAGCATCTTCTCCACGGAGTCGTGCAACCCTGTAAGTACTCTGGTTTATTACAGGAGCATGCCACTGTGCCTGGCTCACCTGGCTTTCATTATGCAATTTATTTTTTATTTATTTTTTGGTGCTGGGGATTGAACCCAGAGGCATTATACCTCTAAGCTATACCCCCAGCCTGATTTTATTTCTTATTTGGAAACAGGGCCTCACAGGTTGCTGGAGCCTTGCTAAGTTGCTGAGGCTGGCCTCGAACCTGTGATCCTCCTGTCGCAGCCTCCCAAGTACTGGGATTACAAGCGTGTGCCACTATGCCCAGCTTCATCATGAAATTTAAAAGGCAAAGCAAAGTTAAGAACCATACTAACAATCTGATTAAGTCTCAGGAAGAATCATGACAGGACAACCCATTTTCCATGGGGTTCAATGAGGTTTGGCAGAGGCCAGAAGTTGCAAGGAGGCTGGAGCCACCAGGCGAGGGCAGCTTCTCAACCACAGATTTCCTGAAAGCAAATCTACAAACACCGCAGCCACACTGAGGCCCCTCAAGGCCAGGAGGGTGGCACTGTGGCCACTCTGGCACAGCTCTCCCCAAAGCCATGATTTTCTGATTTTTTTAGATACTAGGTCTAGAAAGCTGGCTCCCTCTTTGTCCTGGCAGAGAGGAGTATGGAGAGGCAAGGGGACCTACTGCAGCAACCCCACGTGGGGCTGGGACAGAGAGGAAGCACCTCCAGGAGCCCAGGTGAACCAACTAGGGCCCACATCTGTGGGATACACACAGCTGCTGGGCTGCCCATCCCTTCCCCCTCCTCCATCTTAAACTGCTGCGGGCGGTAAGTGATTCAAAAGAGCATTGTGACATCCACACAGTGGAATACCACACAGCAATAAAAATTACTTATGACCTGGGTCAGTCTCAATATAATTATGCTGAGTAAATTCAGAAAGTCATACATACACAAAAACCAGCTCATACTGTGATTCCACTTATACAAAATTCAGAAAATGTAATTTCACCTGCAATGACCACAGAGGATGGGCTGCCTGGGGAGGTAAGAGGGCCTCACAAAGGCCTGTGAGAAACACAGTACGCAGCCTGCTCACTCTTGCTGGCGGGTTCCCTACTAGCTTCCCAGGTCGGCCTTCGGGACCTGTGGCCCAAGGACAGTGAGGATTCAGAATTCACTCACCATCACCATCCCATTTCACTCAGAAATACACCCTTAACCAAGGAACTCATCATTTAAATACTAAATTAACAAGCAAATCCCTAGTCCCAGCAGGGCTGGCTCAGAACAAGGAACATGGTGTTTATTTTGGGGAAGATCCACTTTTGTCGATTAATTACTGGGCAAATAGTTATATGCAAATCCCCAAGAACAGCAGACGTCTGGGTGAATCCTGTTACAAAAGTGTGCATGGAAGTTTGGCTGGCATTAGCCATGGGGGCACCTGCTGCCATCCATACCTGCACCTAACACCTTTGGTTCTTCCTTCAAGAAGAGTTATTTTTTTTTTTTTTTTGCAGTACTGGGGACTGAACCGAGGGGCATTCTACCTCCAAGCTACATCCCCAGCCCTATTTTTTATTCTTTATTTTGAAACAGGGTCTCGCTAAGTTGCGGAGGGCCTCACTAAGTAGCTGAGGCTGGCGCAAACCTGTGATCCTCCAGTCTCAGCCTCTCAAGTACTGGGATTACAAGCGTGCGCCACCACGCCCGGCTCAAGAAGAGTTATAAAGGGGCTAGGTGTGGTGGCACAAGCCTGTCATCTCAACTATTCGGGAGGCGGTGATAGGAGGATCACAAGTTCAAGGCCAACCTGGGCAACTCAGTGAGACCCTGACTCAAAATAAAAAATGAAGCTGGACACGGTAGCGCACACCTGCAATCCCAATACTTAGGAGGCTGAGACAGGAGGATTGCAGGCTCACAGCCAGCCTCAGCAATTTGGTGAAGCCCTCAGCAATTTAGTAAAACTCTGTCTCAAAATAAAAAATAAAACAGGACTGGAGGTGTAGCACAGAAGAAGAATGCCCCTGGGTTCAATCCCCAGTAACATAAGTAAATAAATAAATAGGGCTGGGAGTGTAGCTCAATGATAAAGCATCCCTTTCCATCCCTAGTACTGTAAAAAGAGAAAAGAAAAAAAAGAATGGTCATAAGCAGCCTTCACAACCCAGGGCTCTTGGAAGTGCATTCCAAGACTCACCTTAAAACCTCACCTAGCTAGGCGCATGCTTGTAATCCCAGTACTTGGGAGGCCATGACCTGAGGACCGCAAGTTCGGGGCCAGCCTCAGCTACTTAGTGAGGCCCACTGAAACTTAGTGAAACCCTGTTTCAAAATAAAGAATAAAAAACAAGGCTGGAGGTGTAGCTCAGAGGTAGAATGCCCCTGGGTTCAATCCCCAGCACCACACACAAAAAAAAACCTCACCACTATGACTACCAAGAATTAAGCACTCTTTTCTCCTACAGGTAAAATTAAACAGCTTCCAACTGAAGGGAAAAGCAAGTCTCTTCCGAAACCAATCAAACAACTGAGTTCTCAAAACAGAAAGGCATTCACACCATAATGATAAAACTACATGTAGCCTGACTGGTTTGTAGAGTGTCAGGGTTTAGTACACAGAAAATTCCAGAACAAGGTTGCCCTTCAGGTCATGTGAGATCAGAGCAGGGACTAATATCTCCCCCTAAACCTACAGTCAGCGACTCTAAACCCAAGGCTTCTAATCTTGTCCACACAGGATAGATAAAAACAAATGGAAACTCTTTGGGAAGGAGGTTGCCTGGGTCTCATCCAGACCTGTGAGCCCTGGGGAAGCTGAGAACCAAGGCAGGTGCCTGGCTTCCTTCTCCAGCACAGGGCAGTGTGCCCGCCGGTGACTCCCTCACTTGGCCTGGACCAAGTGTCCTTTCCCACTATGTCCACCCAGGCTCACCTGCCCAAGGCTCACTCTGGGCCAAGAGACCAAGTGGACCCCAAATGAGCAAACCACCTGAAGAAAGAGCCCCCAGAGCACTTAAGACACTGGTAAAATTCCAGGTCCAACAGTGATTCTAGACAGTGAAGCCACTGTGGGAGCTGCTGTGCTGGTGGACGCCATTCCCACATGTGCCACACCGGTGGGAGCAACGTAGGCAGAGCCTGGACATTTTCCTGTTCAATTCTGCTGTGATCCTAAAACTGCTCTAAAAATTAAAGTCTGTTAAAAACAAAAAGCAAGCCTAAATGATGTAAAGGCCAGACCCGCCCCTTCATTGCTGTCCTGCAGTCACGAATAAGGCATAGCGCCTGAAGACTAAAGCTATGACTGTCAACAAACACATCTCAGGCCCAGTGGTCGGTCCAGCCACACGGGACGTCTGAAAGCAAGCAGCGATCACTGTTCCAACAGTGCCGACCTAACCACACTTCAGGTCGCCAGGGCTTCTGCTCTCCTCTGTCCCACGGTCACTGGCCACAGGGCTGTGCCCCCTGGAGAAGCAGCTCTAAGACCAGGACCTGAGTGTCTACGGGAGAGAGCTCTGGCGACATGGACCCAGGCAGGGTGGGGAGGCCTGGTTGGGGGCTGCGGGAAGTGGAGGAGGCGGCCGGGAAAGGGGAGACCAGGCAGGGGAATGGGTAGGGGGCAGGAAAGGAGGAGTCTGGGGAAGGGGAGACTAGGCAAGGAATGAAGAGGCCAGGGAAGGGAAAGCCGGGAGGAGAAAGGAGGCAGCCAGGAAAGGGGAGGGTTGGGAAGGGGTGTCCTGGGAAAGGGGAGTCCAGAAAAGGAGAGGCCAAGGAAGGAGAGGCCAGGGAAAGGGCAAGCCAGGCCGGAGGAGGGGAGATAGGGCTGGGGAAAGCCTAACTGGGGAAAGGGCAGGGCAGGCCAGGCCGGGGAAGAGAAGCTGGGCCGGGGAAAGAGACCAGAAAAGAGGAGGCCGGGGAAGGAGAGCCAGGCCGGAGGAGGGAGAGGATGGGGAAGGAGGAGCCCAGGAAAGGGTAGGCCGGGTTAAGGCAGGCCAGGGAGGGAAAGGGAGAGCCCGGGCCAGGGAAGGAGAATCCGGGAAGGGGAGGCTGGGCCGCGCAGCCCCGAGCCCGCCGCCCCCGCTCGGCCGCCGGACAGGCAGCGGCAGGAGCCAATAGGGACGCGGGGCGCCGCGGCCCGACCAATAGGCGGCGGCGGGGCGGGGCTCGGCGGCAGGCCGCCGCCCGCGCCCACCTGAAGAAGAGGGTCCGGTACATCTGGTGCGCCTCGTAGTAGTCTCCCTTTTCGACGCTGGCGCGCAGCTTGCCCTCCACGCGCTGGACGCCGCCGCGGTTGCGGGCGCCGTTGCGAGCGCCCTCCTGGTCCGCCATCGCCGCCGCCGCCGCCATGGGCCGGCGCTCCGCGCAGGGCTGACGCTGTCGCAGGCGCGGTCGGCGGCGCCTCCCGGCTTCCGTCCCTGCGGCCGCCCGACGCCCTCTACGGTGGCTGCGAGGAGCCGCGCGCTGGCCGGCGGCGGCGGGCTGCACGTGACCGAGGCGGGGCCGCGGAGCCTACGGGAACCGCGTGGCGGGGCCACGTGTCCTGGGCGGGGCTACAGGCGTGCTACGTAAGCTGGGCGGGGCTGCAAAAGGCCACGTGGTCGTTGCACTGCTTCATGCACAATGCCTGCTACGCGTGTCCACTGGGCTGGGTGGAGGGGAATGAGGCGCGGGTGCTGCCTCGGAGGTGGCCTCGGAGCGGTGGCCCCAACTCCAGCTTCCCTCCGCGGAGCTGAATAGGGGCACTTCAGCTGTCCTGGGCAGGAGCATTCAAACACGCCGACAGTGACGAAAAGAACGTCTTCAGAAAGTCCCAACTGCCTGTGATCTTCTGAGGCCTCCTGGTGGTTTCCTGGTAGGGTGCCCTTGGCTCCCGGGCCATTGTTTGGGAACCAAAACGAGCTATCGCCTCACCTGTCCTGAGAGGGGATGAGGCCTTCGATTCCTGGGGGACAGCTGGAACAGGTGGTCTGGCCTTGAGTTAGTGGGTGACAGCTGGACAGGGTGGCCTGGCCATGAGTTAGAGCCATGAGTGGAGAGCCCAGCTGGACCTCTGTAATGTATTTCTAGTTACCATGGCTACACAGGACCCCCCCCCCTTACTGATAGGACTGGGGATGCTGGAACAGACAGAACCCTGTGCAATAACTGTCTTTATACACATACCTATTAGAGAGTTAATTTATAAATAAGGCACAGTAGCCCGGCATGGTGGCGTACGCTTGTAGTCCCAGTACTTGGGAGGCTGAGACAGGAGGAGACAGGTTCGAGGCCAGCCTCAGCAATTTAGTGAGGCCCTCTGCAACTTAGTGAGACCCTGTTTCAAAATAAAGAATAAAAAATAGAGCTGGGTGTACCTCGGAGGTAGAATGCCCCTGGGTTCAATCCCCACTACTGCAATAAATAAGGCACAGTAAGAGATTACTGAAAGGAAATAGAACAATTATAACAACATCTTGGGATAAGTTATGTGACTGTGGTCTCTTGTTCTCAAAATGTCTAGTTGTCTTGTCCTCCTTGTGGTGATGTGGGATGATTCAAGGGAGCTACTTGACCAAGGTGTGTAACCTAAGGGCTCCCTGAACACAAGTAGTGTGATAGAGCAACAGTGCACCTGAGAACCTAGTGGGTGCTAAGTGACTAACCAGCAAGGAGCACTACAGCATGGATGCGCTGGATGGGGGACGAACGGATGATTCTCGTCTGGATGGGGCCAAGTGCACAATTTAAGTTATGAACTGCTTACTAAAGGCCCTTATAAGAGCCAGAAGAATTGCTTAATTTGTTACCCATTTGACTGAGCATGGGCAACTGGAAGAGAGAAAAAAGCAAAGCCTCAGATAAGGGTCTACTTATATTACTGTTTATAATAGAAAAGGGAAACAAATGTCCATAAATTGGGGACCAGTTAAGTAAACATGATAGATCCATGCATACAATGGAAACCCATAGAGCTTTAAAACAAGTTTTTCACTGGTTCAAGATCTCCACAATATCTTTGCTAATTGGAAGAAAGTGAGGTGCAAACAGCACAGCATGCTGCTATTTGTGTAAAAGCAAGAAGGCAGAAGTCCCAAGGGTGGCTTGTGAGAGAGCCAATGCCAGCCCCCACCTGAGTGAGAGGCCATGGGAGCAGAATACTCCACGCTCCTCACTTCTCGGAGAGACCAGCTCTTTTCGCAATGGTCTCTTAGCACTTTTTTTTTAAATATTTTGCAGTGCTGGGGGTGGAACCCAGGGCCTCAGGCATACTAGGAAAGCACACTAAACCCCTAGGCATGTGTGTGTGTGTGTGTGTGTGTGTGTGTGTGTTGCTAGGGACTGAGCTCATGGGCACTCTACCTTCTAGGTTGCTAAAGGCCTCACTACGTTGCTGAGGCTGTCCTTGAACCTGTGATCCTCCTGTCTCAGCCTCCCAGGTACTGGGATTACAAGCGTGTGCCACCACACCTGGCTCATAAGCATCTTAATCCATCTTTCCCTCTGCTTTCTGAGTGGACTCCCCTATGCAGGAAGAGGTGCTCTTGTAAACACCATGGGCTCGCCTTGGAGGGCAGTGCCAGTACCCACAGCACCTATGCTCAGGCTCATAGAGCATGTGGACCTAGTCACCCCACCCTACTCCCCCATGGGCAGAGACAAAGCAAGCTGAGAAAAGAAATATATCATTTATTATTCATTTGAAACATTACATGCACTTTTAAAAATTAAAACTCTTTATTTAAACATCTCAATAGCATCTTATCAATTTGGTGGCAGCAAAAAAAACACTACCAAAGACAAGTATTTTGAAAAGCATTTACAAAAATACATTGCACAAAGTCCTATCTTGCATCTTTAAAAATAAATATTCAAAACATCTCCATCCCCAACTCCCAAATTTAGTTTTATATAGGAAACTCTGACTTATATATGTAACCTGTTATATATGAAACATCTATACACATTTTATTCAACTTAACTGCATAGGCATCAGTTCCAATCCCAAGAGTGGGAAGCTGCTTCATGTGGCTGATGTCCTTGAGGACTGTGTGACAGACACCAGAAAGCACCAGCATGTTCTTTTTTTGAAGTACAGAATTTATGGTATGCCGAGGCTACCTTAACCAACAAAACATAAATAATCCTAAGGTAAAATGACCATAACTCTTTAAGTGCCTTGCAGAGATCTCCATTATAAAGTCTGCTGATAAAATAGTCTAAGTATTAAATATTAATTATAACCAAATGAGTCTCACAATTATCAAGTGAGAATGGCTGACAGTTGTGATAGAAGGCAAACTCCGAGAGCCAGTAAGAAGTGCTGCTGTGGGAAAGACTGGGATTCTGTAGTGTGCAGCCTCATGAGCCTGCCACCCAACCAGCAGCAGCAGTGGAGGGCTGGGCCATTAGCTTACCCTTCAGCAGAATCCAAAACACAGCCCGAGGATACCTTCTGGTTGCTGTCCATGCTGTGAATTCCAATGGGAAGCGTCTGGCCCAACAACGCCCTTGTTGGTGTTTGTTTGAACTCAAATTGCCCCCTTTTGGGTCACACTTCAACCTTCAGTGGAAATACACTCCGTCTTCCTCAGCAGCGTCAGCGCAGAGCCCTGACTGAGAGCCAGTGAGGCACAGGACGCACCCCAGCCCTTCCCAAGCTGGGGACCCCTGGTGCTGACTCAAGGAAAACCTGCCCTGAAGAAGGGGTTCAGACTCCAAGAACTAGGTGATGGTTTTCCTGAAAGAAACATGTGGGTCTGACAGATGGAATAAGTTTGTCCTCCTCAAGGCCCTCAGAAGAGCCAGTGAAAAGCCCAACATCTAAAACTTCAAGAACACGTCAAACCTGCCAACTCCAGCTGCCTTGCTCCTGATGACAAGAAATGCAAATGTAAATTTGTTAAAAAATAAATCCCCAAAACAAAGTGAGTGTCTTTGAGAACCATACATTCAAATGAGTTTCCAGAGAACCCTCTGCTGAGCTCCGTGGCCCCACGCATGCGATGCTCCAGAGGCATGGCCTCTGCTGCCACCAGAAGTTTATTGAAGAGTGGCGTGTCCAGTTGTAAGCATGCCTTCATCCCTGAAGGATTCCAGTGTTTCTGGCTGTCCTGATATATACAAGCATGTACAAAACTAGGGAGTCCTTTACTCAGCGGGCTCTCCATGGACTCTGAATCGATAGAGGCAGGTATACTCTGGATGGCCCCAGTTGGACAGGATCCGCAGCTCCACAATCTGGAAAGCCCCATCAGGTCTTTCCTGAAATTGAGGGAAAACCACATTTATTTCAGATTAATATCCCTGAGCCCCATCACTTCCCCTAGTGTGATATTTGATAGGAAACAGACATGCTGGAAATTAGAATTTTCAATATGAACCTTGTTAAGATTCAGGACACAAAGCTCAAGGAGACTAAAAACTGATCAGCCACTGACTCGCCTTCCACACGCTGACACATCTGTGCATGGCTCATCAGAGAAGCCAAAGCCAGGAGGCACAGGCACACTTTCTCCTGAGTCTGGTCCTTCTGTGCCTCTTGACAAGTCTGCCTTTGCTAGAACACAAGGTAAGAGGACAGGGGAGCCACATCCTTACCGGTGCATGGAACATCTGCAGCGACTCCCCTTCTTGATCATACATAAATTGTCCCAGAGGCTGCCCTTTTTCTTGATATTCAGTTTCTAATCCCTGAAACCAAGACCATATACTCATCAGCTAATGGAAATATAACACCGGTCATGTAGTTATGTGTCCCTTTGCCCTGAGTGAGGGGAAGTCTCTTCACATGCTGTGCTGAGGCCCTTCCTGGAGGAGTGTTTTATTGTGGACTTTATATGACCACAGCAACCCCGACAGGCAGCTATGACTGCTCCCATTATAGAGACTGGGAAGGCAGGCCAACAGGACAAGCTTACAGGTAGCAGAGACATGATTATGTCTGACAACACAGGCCCTACATCTGGCTTAAAAATTTTTTTGTTGTTAAGACAAGAAATAAAGTTTCATGAATAGTGCTGTCTCAAATATATTTAGTGTGTATGTGTGTGTCTTACTGGGGATTGTACCCAGGGGAATTCTACCTCTGAGCTACACTCCCAGTCCTATTTTTTTTTTCATTACTGGGGATTGAACCCAGGGGCATTCTACCTCCGAGCTCTATCCCCAGCCCTATTTTTTTTTTTTTTTTGCGGTACTGGGGATTGAACGCAGGGGCGTTCTACCTCCGTGCTACACCTCCGGCCCTATTTTTTATACTTTATTTTGAGACCGGGTCTCATGAAGTTGCGGAGGGCCTCACTAAGGAGAGAGAGAGGAGAGAGAGAGAGAGAGAGAGAGAGAGAGAGAGCGCGTGCGCGCGTCCCCGCGCACGTGTGTGCAATCTGAGGCTGGCCGCGAACCCGGATCCTCTGGTCTCCGCCTCCCAAAGTACTGGGATTACAAAAGCGTGCGCCACCACGCCCGGCCCTATTTTTTATTCTTTATTTTGAAACAGGGTCTCACTAAGTTGCGGAGGGCCTCACTAAGTTGCTGAGGCTGGCCATGAACCTGTGATCCTTCTGTCTCTTAGCCTCCCAAGTACTGGGATTATAAGCCTGTGCCACCATACCTGGTTCAAATGGTTTTTTTGGTGGTGCTGGGGGTGGAACCGAGGGGCATTCTACCTCCAAGCTACACCCCCAATCTTATTTTATTCTTTTATTTTGAAACAGGGTCTCATTAGGTTGATGACAGTCTCACTACTTGCTGAGGCTGTCCTTGAAGCTGTGATGCTCCTGTGTCAGCCTCCCAAGTACTAAGGATTAAAGCGTGCGCCACCACGCTCGGCTCAAATGTGTGGTTTTTTTTTGGAGGGGGGGGCGGTACCGGAGATTGAACCCAGGGGCATTCTACCTCCAGGCTACACCCCCAGCCCTATTTTTTATTCTTTATTTTTATTTGAAAGAGAGTCTCACTAAGTTGTAGAGGGCCTCACTAAGTAGCTGAGGCTGGCCATGAACCCGGATCCTCCGGTCTCAGCCTCCCAAGTACTGGGATTACAAGTGTACGCCACCACGCCTGGCTCAAATGTATTTTTTAAAGGAAGAAAAAGGAGCCAGGCATGGTAGTACATGCCGGTAATCCCATTACTTGGCAGGCCGAGACAGGAAGATTGCAGGTTAGAGGCCAGCCTCAGCAACTTAGCAAGACCCTTGGCAACTTAGTGAGACCCTGTTTCAAAATTAAAAAATAAAAAAGGGACTAAGGGTTTCGCTTGGAGGTAAAATGCCCCTGGGTTCAATCCCCAGTACCAAGAAGAAAAAATGGGGGGGGTGAGATAGAGGGACCCAAAAATACAATAGTAATGGTGACTCTCTGCAGGTGCTAGGGTTATAGGGGTTTCTTTTTTAAATTCTGTTATTCATTTCTGTAAGTTTTAAAAGCAAGAAAACAAAAGTTTGCTTTTCTATCATTGGTTACTTCACCACCACATAGTTTTCAGAATATCCTTCACAGGTTAACAGACAAAAGTGACGAAGAGCATAATTCTTACAGGCAGGCACTTCTAACATGGTCTGTTTAGCATGGCATACAATTCCAACATTGGTTACCATACTACTCATGAGTGACCCTCTCTGGAAAAGTATCAGAATGTGTCCTTTCACATTGAATTGGCTCACTTATGTTGAAGGGCAGAGGGAGAAAGCAGAAGAGAGCTGCCCTGGTAAACACACTTGAGCCATCAGCCTTTGGATCGTTCACCTCTGGGAAGTTCCCAGAAGCAGGGACAGGAGAGCTGCCTGGGAGTCTTGTGGCTATGTGCACTCACGTAGACTGCGAAGTCCTTGGGAGCACTGGAAATGTTTCCGGTTGGCGACAGCGTCTTTGGTATGTGCTCCATGGTGAATGTGGTCGGGTAGATCTTCATCGACAGCCGCACCACCAGGTACCCCTGGGAGCCTTTAAACGCCCAGCAGTTACCCGGATATATGTCAGGCTAGGGAAAGCAAAACACTAAAACTCAGGTGTTTGAATAAGTTGTTAACCACTTGAAAAAAAGAAGACTGATAATACTGAAATAAAAATAAAAGGATTTTTGCAAGGTAAAAACTGTCAAGACCAAAAAAATAAATCAGAAGGCTAACACAGAAAGGCAGCTGCAGCATGTGCCTCCAAGGACCACTGTCTCTGCCTGTCAAGATGACGAGATTCTTAAAAGATACACAAACACACTTGAAAGAACTGGAAGTTTCCCCAGTGCCCTGCAGGCTGAATTCCTAGATATATCCACCACTGTGGCATCACGGCCACTTCTGTCCACTCAGTTCCTCTACACAAAGGTCCAAAGGTACCTGGGCTGACAGGGCCTCTACCTCTGTCTGAGGGAGGGGGCAGGTCTACATCTGCCATTCTGACATTCTTTTGAAATTCTCTTCCTTGTAGGGAACCGCTTGTCACTCCAGCCCATTACAGATCATAGTTCCTTCTATTAAACTTGCCCTGTTCAGTAACTGTGTAGTTTCTTCCAACAGAGGATCATCCCAGAGTGGGGCTCTTCCCCTCGCTCCTTCACACCCCTCTAAGATCTCTCCAGTACTTGCTGCTTCCCCATGACCAGATCTCACCAGTATAACAGTGACAATGCTGTCAACGAGTGTATTACCTGGGGGGATGTAAAGAATTTCAAAATGTCTGAGAACTGTTTCATGGCAAAGAGCAGAATTGACGTAGCCCAGAGGTAACACCATTAAAGTACCCCGGGGGGCCCTGCCAGGTATGGCACTTGCGAATTGGTAGGAAGGAAAAGTAGCTGGGTGCCTAGTGCATTTGCTGCAGCAGAGTCTCAAGGAGAGCGGCTTGTCACTCTAATGGCCAGCACCTACCTATGACCAGGGAGTGCATAACGTTGGTTTTGCACATCAGACCCCTCAGCCAGGTCAGCCATGGAGACAAGGTAACGATGTCAACAGCACAGAATTCCCTTGTAAGTGGAGGCCCCTTCCGAGACCTCCAGTGAGTGCCAGAAACATGGCCAGCAATGAGCCCCACATATACTATGTTGTTTCCCATACATGCACACCCATAAGAGAGTTTAATTTTCCTATTATATGACCATGAGTTCAAAGCTGAAAATCAAAATTTCCCAATTCAGATGTCTGAGGAAGAAAACTCTAAAATCATCATAATGTGGAAGATGTAGAATGTGGAAAACAGGTAGGTAAAAGCCCATTCTGTCCTCACCAGTTAAACTTCAAAGCCATAGAACTGTTAAAGATGCCTTTAAGACAATCTGCCGAAATTCTGACTCTACGTAGATCAAACATCAAAACCAATACCTGTCAAAATGATTATAACTGCCTGCCAAACACCAATGTTTGAAAACGACCAATTTCTGAGTTTTTCTCAAATCCTAGATACAAAGTTCTCTCCTCATAATACATTATGAAACACTTTTTCCTGAATTCTATTCTGGAATTTTCCATTTCATACTTTCGGACCAACGATACCCACGGGCAACTGGAACCTTGGAACATGAAAGACAGATGAGGGGGTGACTGTAACAGTGGATCCTCAACTGGGGAGGTTTACTGGCACTCAGTGCCAAACTGACCTCATGAGCTCTTTAAGACCAGACCTGTGTTTAAGTGAAAGACAACTATCGTGTCGTTTCACATAAAAGGAATTACTGGAAATTTATTCAAAAAAATATCAGGCAGCATTTTAGTACTTTTTTTGTCAGTACTGGGGGTCGAACCCAGGGGCATTCTACCTCCGAGCTACCTCCGGGCATTCTAGCTCCGAGGTGTAGCTCGGAGGTAGAATGTTTTTAATTCTTTATTTTGAAACCAGGTCTCACTAAATTGCGGAGGGCCTCAGCAGCAGCTGAGGCTGGCTGCGAACCTGTGATCCTCCTGTCTCAGCCCAAGTACTGGGATTACAAGCATGCGCCACCACGCCTGGCTAGTATTTTATTACTAAGGTAAAAGTAAACATAGTTGATAATTTAAATACTTCATGCTTTAGTCCTTTTAATTTGTACAATCAATAGTATAAAATAAAGCTATGGAGTCAGGTGTGGTAGCATGTGCATGTAATCCCAATACTTGGAAGGCTAAGACAGGAGAATTGAAGGTTTGAGGCCAGCCTCTGCAACTTAGTGAGACCCTGTTTTAAAATAAAAAATATACAGCTGGGCGTGGTGACGTACGCTACTTGGGAGGCTGAGACTGGAAGATGCCAGTTCGCAACTAACCTGAGCTACTTAGGCCCTCTGCAACTTAGTGAGACCCTGTTTCAAAATAAAGAATAAAAAATAGGGCTGGGGGTGTAGCTCAGAGGTAGAATGCCCCTGGGTTGAATCCCCAGTACCACAAAATAAATAATAAAATAAATATAAGCTGGGCATGGTGGCACACACTTATAATCCCAGTAACTTGGGAGGCAGAGACAGGAAGATCATAGGTTTGTGAACAGCCTTATCAACTTTGTGAGGCCCGGTTTCAAAAGAAAAATAAATAAATAAAATAGAGCTGAGGGTGTAGCTCAGAGGTAGAATGCCCCTGGGTTCAATCTTGAGCACCAAAAAAATAAAAATAAAAAATATATAAAGGAGTGGGGATATAACTTGGAGGTAAAATGCCCTGGGTTCAATCCCCATACTCAATCAATCAACCAACCAACCAATCAACAGTTGTGGAAAAGCAGCAGTGCACATGACGGCAGGGGGCCAAGGGCACTGGAACAGGCACACATCAAGGAGAAATCAATCAGGTGAGTCCTTCTACTCAAACGGATGCTCATCTCCCCTCTCCACAGAAATGGGACCATTCAGCCACGAGAAGGGAAATGTCTGAAAATGATATCACAACCAGATCCCTCATGCCAGACACAAACCCAGCAGAGCACATCCAGCAGAGACCACCCTGGGAGCAGAGGGGAGCACAGGCACCGGCAGTGCTGGGCCTGTCCCTCTGAAGGTCACGCCACTGAGCTAAATACCTACAGTTCCTAAGCTTTTCTATATGCATGTTTTGATTTTCTATATGCATATTTTACCGTAATAAGCAGCTGAAAAAATGCATCAATACACTAGGTCGGCAGTACCCTGGCTGGATAGGGGAACTCAGCCACCATTGGTGGTCACAAGGTAACATGGGATGGGTGGCCACTTACCTGGATCACCACACGGGGCGACTGTGAGAAGTACCACAGTGGGATTCCAAACAGGCTCAGCAAGGCCGTCTTGGTCTCATAGGTTTCTGAGCAGCGAGTGCTCAGGATGCTGCCACCTGCAACAAGGTAATGCTTGTCTCAGCAGCTGACTCCACTACTTTGGAAGCAAATGCTGCTCATCTTGAGACCTGCCAGTGTTTTAAACTTCTCAAGCTGTATTCATACAAAGAACCTTTGATTTTAAAATCAGTGCTATTTTATGAGTATTTTTTTTATTTTATTGTGGTACTGGGGATTGAACCCAGAGGCATTCTACCTTCGAGCTACACCCCCAGCCTGATTTTATTTCTTATTTGGAAACGGTCTTGCTAGGTTGCTGAGATTCTCACTACTTGCTGAGGCTGTCCTCGAACCTGCGATCCTTCTGTCTCAGCCTCCCAAATACTGGTATTACAGCCGTGCACCACTACGCCTGGCATAAGTGTATTTTTTTTTTTTTGCGGTACTGGGAATTGAACCCAGGGGCATTCTACCTCCAAGCTACACCCCCAGTCCTATTTTTTACTCTTTATTTTGAAACAGGGTCTCGCTAAGTTGCAGAGGGCCTCACTAACCCAGATCCTCCGGTCTCAGCCTCCCAAGTCTGGGATTACAAGCGTGCGCCACCACGCCCGGCTATAAATGTATTTTTTTCTTTTTTGCGGTACCGGGGATTGAACCCAGGGGCGTTCTACCTCCACGCTGCACCCCCGGACCTATTTTTTATACTTTATTTTGAAACCGGATCTCATGAAGTTGCAGAGGGCCTCACTAAGTAGCGAGAGAGAGATCGAGAGAGAGAGAGACAGGGAAAGAGAGAGAGAGCTGAGGCTGGCCGCGAACCTGGATCCTCCCGTCTCCGCCTCCCAAAGTACTGGGATTACAAGCGTGCACCACCACCCCCGGCCTATAAATGTATTTTTAAACTGATAAGTAAAAACAAAAGAAAAACTATGCATTAATAGGGTACCATGTGATATTCCATCTATGTATATACATTGTGTCATCTGGTGAAACATATCCAACTCCTCAAGGTTAACCACTTTTTTTTTGATATTAGAAATTGAACCCAGGGAAATTCTACCTCTGAGCTACAACCTCAGCCCCCCCCCTTTTAAATTTTGAAACAGTGTCTCGCTGAGTTGCTGAGGCTGTCCTTGAACATGAGATCCTCCTGTCTTAGCCTCTCAAGTACTGGGATTACAAACATGCCACCATGCCCGGCTGCTTACCACTTCTTTACAATGAACATTCAAGAGCCCTTCTTCTGAAATGTGCAGTCCAGTCATGATCTACAGTGACCTGCCGTCTGACAGTGTAGAGCTTCCCACTCCTATCTAACTGTACGCAGCATCTACTGTCAATCTGTTGAATTATTAATCCATTTTACTTTTTCAAAATTCTGTATTAATAGTGTGCAAATGCTAGAGACACAGCTGCTGAATGAACTTTTGTTCTTTTTTTTTTGTGTCTGTGGTGCTAGGGATGGAACCCAAGGTCATTCTACCTTTAGCTACACCTTCAGCCTATTTTATTTGGAAACAAGGTCTTGCTAAGTTGCTGAGAGCCTCAGTAAATTGCTGAGGCTGGCTTCAAACCTATAATCTCCTCTCTCAGCCTCTCAAGTACTGAGATTATAGGCATGTGCCACCACACCTGGCTTTTGTTCATTTTTCTAGATAAAGAAATCAAGAATCCTGCCAAACACTGGTGCTACCAGTGGGTAAGCTTTTCAAAGGCTACTTAAAGAGCTGGGCATGGTGGTGCATGCTTGTAATCCCAGTACTTGGGAGGCTGAGACTGTTCACGGCCAGCCTCAGCTATTTAGTGAGGCCCTCCGCAATTTAGTGAGAACCTGTTTCAAAATAAAGTAAAAAATAGGGCTGGGGGTGTAGCTCAGAAGTAGAATGTTGTAAGATTCTCTGAACAACCTAGCAAGATCCTGTCTCAAAAACAAAAAATGGGGGCTGGGGGTTTAGCTCAGTGGTAGAGCACTTACCAAGCATGCACAAGGCCCTGGGTTCAATTCCTAGTATCACAAAACAGAAAAAAGGAAAGGCCTAGGTGTGTAGCTCAGAGGTACAATGCCTCTGGGTTCAATCCCCAGTACCACCCCCCCAAAAAAGGAGAAACTTATGTAAACTATACCTCAATAAGGGCAGACAGGACATGGGAGTCAGCAACAAACAAATAAGAACTGAAGACTCCCACAGAGCTTGTGTTGGCCCTCAATCTGCACATCACGGCCCCTCAGAGCTCGGAGAAAACAGAGTCAAGCCCGTCTCAGGGGCATCTTCTCTGACACAGGACGGGGATAGCAGGGGAAGGAATGTACATTTAAACAGGAAAACAAGGTGGCTTGTAGCTGATCAAGTCCTGAATTTCTGAACCACTCAATTACTTTTGTAAAATATCCTATTCTCGCGCCGGGCATGGTGGCGCACGCTTGTAATCCCAGTACTTGGGAGGCTGAGACTGGAGGATCTGGGTTCACGGCCAGCCTCAGCTACTTAGTGAGGCCCTCCGCAACTTAGTGAGACCCTGTTTCAAAATAAAGAATAAAAAGTGCCGGGCGTGGTGGCGCACGCCTGTAATCCCAGTACTTGGGAGGCGGAGACCGGAGGATCCGGGTTCGCGGCCAGCCTCAGCTACTTAGTGAGGCCCTCCTGCAACTTCGTGAGACCC
>PVJS01011919.1:0-44790 GCA_004027185.1 Glis glis
AAAAAAAAAAAAAAAAGAAAAGAAAAGAAATCATAGAGATATTTACCTGTATTTTCTTCTAAATATTTGATTGAACTGCTTGACTTTCACAATCATGTCTTTGATCTGTCTGGGGCTGGTCATTTTATATGACAGCATATAGAAATCCATATCATGTTTTCCCCCTCAACCAGAACCATTTATTGAATAGTTCAACTTTGCCAGGTGATATTCAGTACCAGCTCTGTCATAAATTAGGTTTCCAAATACCCTTGGATCTGTTTCTGGACTTCAATTCTGTTCTATCAATCTGTTGTATACACTGTGCCAATATCACACTATGCTAATCAGTGTAGCTTTTTACTAATTCTTTCTTTCTGGTAATCCAGTCATTTATGCTCCTCATCAATACCACTTCCTGACTCATCTTCTTCAGGAGCATCTTGATTATTCTTCACTCTGTTCTTTTATACAAATTTTGCAGTCAGTTTGTTCAATTCTGCAAAAATCCCAATGGGGATATTTTTTAATTCAACTTCTTTAAATCTATAGATCAATTTGGGGAGAACTAACTCTTCCATAAATATAATGTGTCTCTCTATTTATTCAAGTCATCTATGTTTTTCAACAACATTGCACATCTTTCATTAGAATTATTCCTGGTATTTCACATTCCTGTTGCTACTATAAATGATGCCATCATTTTAATTGAATTTTCTAATTCTCATAAAAATTCAATTCACTTTTTTTCATACTGATCTTATACCTAGACAGACTTGTATTTCTCAGTATTTCTTACAGTCAGGTATGGGTAGAAGTGAAATAAGCCACTTGCAACTTATCTCATATAAACTCCCCATGAGATCTCCCATGATTTCTTCCCTTGTCTGCTGGCTAAAGTTTGATACACAGTGTGATCTTGGAAAGTATATGATAAGGCCATCTGTTGTCAGAGGTCCCTGTATGACCAAATTGCACAAAGGCACCCACAGGCCTTCCTTCTAATTAGAAACACTCATATTAGACTATGTATTTAAACAAAAAATAAACAGATTATTTTAAGCCATTGAAATTTTAAACTCTGAAATAATTATGTTCAAATCTTCTATGCTCTCTCTAATTTTCCTTATCTTAACATTTATAAAGAGAAATGTGTTTAAAACCCCTCTACAATTGCAGATTTTTTAATTTCTCTTCACAGTGTTTAAATTTTTGTTTTATATATTTTAAAATGCTATTATTAGGAGCATTCAAGCTTAGAATGTTCTACCTTCCTAAAGATTTGAAACTTTTATCAATGGTGAGCCCCTTTGTCTCTAGAAATTATTTATGCCTTAAAATCAATTTTGTTAGATATTAATATAGTTATGACAACTTTTGGGAAGGGTAATATGTGAATGTTATCTTTTCCTATCTTTGACAACCAACTTGTATCTTCGTTTTAGCTATATTTTTCATAAAGAGCCCATATCTCAGTTTTCAATGATTTTATCAAGTCTAAGAGTTTTGACTTCCAACTGTAGAGTTTCATTCATATTGGTTATGATTATAAATAACTGTATTTTGCTACTCCTTGTCTCTTTTAGGATAGACTGAGGGTTTAAATCATTGGTTCCTTCTTTTTTTTTTTGTAGTACTGGGATTGAACCTTTAGAAGTTCTTCTAGTAAGAGTCTCTTGTTAGTCTTTATTTCTCCCTCATTCTTGAAAGATATTTTTGATAAATATAGAATTCTAGATTGACAATTCATTCTCTCAATAATTTGAAGTTATAATTCTATGGTTTCAGTCTACCTGCTGTTCTTTGTGAATACTATTTCTTTCTAGCTCCTTTCTTATTCTTATCCTTTGTCTTTGGTTTTATAATTCAGATTTACTATTTGGTTTTATAATTCAGATTTACTATTATGGATACAAATAGGATTTTCTTTGTATTTATACTGCTTAATTTTTAGGCTTCCTAAATCTATAGGTTTAAGTCCTTTATTTCTAGAAATTTCTGGACTAATAGTCCTCTAATATTGCCAGTTCCCTTTTCTCTCTATTTTCTTCTGAACTAATTGTATTACTGGTTGGACCTTCCCTACATTTAGAGTACCTCATTTCTCTAAATGTTATATTTTTATGTCTCTCTCTCTCTCTCTCTCTCTACCTCATTTATATAATTTCATCTGTTCTATCTTCCAGTTTACTAATTGTTTAGCTATGTCTAATCTACTATATATTCTAGCCATTGAATTTCTAATTTCAATTATTACATATTTCATGTATCTAACTTTTATTTTTAATTTACTTGATCAATTTTAATACTAATGTTCTTCATATTATACTTTCATACAATCTTTTATTTCTATAAACATGTTTAACACTTTTTTTATATAATTCTAATATCTATATAGTCTTTGCATGTCTATTACTATGGTTCTCTGTTTTTCTTATAAAGGGCTTCTTTCCTATTTTATTTAGTAATTTTTAAAATTATGAACTTATGTTTCTTGGAACCCCCTTTGCGGAAATTCTTTGAGGTCTAGGCTGATGTTACATTCCTTGAAAGAGGATATGTGTTTATTTCTAACAAGCGTATGAAGCACTAACAACTTTGAGACCACATAGATCTTCAGTTTAGAGCTTTGAGGACTATAGAGACAGTGGATTCTAACTCCTTTGTCACATGAGATTTTTCTCTTTTTCTGGCTTGACTAGGGATAAAGCAATCCTCTCCCTCTGTGGGATTAATTTTGTTTTCTGCTTTATCAACTCGTGTTTTCTGCTTTATCAACTCATGCTGTTAATTCTGGAAACAGACGAGAGAGAGAGAGAGAGAGAGAGAGAGAGAGAGAGAGAGATTGTGTGAAGGAATGAAAGGGTGAATATTTAAAAGAATGTCAGTATTTATAACCAGGAAAAGGGAAATAGAAGCCATTCAGTTAAAAAAAAACTGTAGCCAGGGATGGTGGTGCACGCTTGTAATCCTAGTACTTGGGAGGTTGAGACAGGAGGATCACAGGTTCGAAGACAGCCTCAGCAATTTAGTGAGGCTCTCAGCAACCTAATGAGACCCTGTTTCCACATAAGAAATAAAAGACTGGGGGGTGTAGCTCGGAGGTAGAATGCCTCTAGGTTCAATTCCCAGCACCATAAAACAAACTGAAAGCATTTTATTGGTTATAATTTATGTTAATCAGTACATAATGAAATGATTGCATTGTTTGAGTCAGAACTGGTTTAAAATTCTGGCTGTAATACTGCATAACTGTATTAGTTTAATATTGCTACTGTAATGAATTACCACACTTAGTAGCTTAAAACAACACAAATTATTTTATCTTAAAATTCTGCGGGTCAGAAATTTATTGCAGGTCTCACTGATTTTAAGGCTCACCTAAAGTCAAGGTATCCACAGGAGTACATTAATTTCTGGAGGCCCAAGAAGAGAATCTGTTTCCTGGCCTTCTCTATTCTTTAAAGGCCACCACATTCAGTGGAGTGTAGCCCTGTTCCTCCATTTTCAAAAACAGCAATGTTGGACCTCACCTCTCTGACCCTTCTTCTGTCTTTACTGCTCTCTTTAATCACAGCTGAAAGATTTTTGCTTTTAAATCCAATCTCATGTGATTACACTGGAACCATCTGGACATTCTAGGCAACTCTCCCTATCTCAATATCCTTAACTCTAATAACATCTGCAAAATACCTTTTTACATACAAAGTAAGAATTTCACAGATTCTGGGGATTAGAATATGGACATATGTGGGTGGCTACCACTGTAACTTTAACAAAGTTAAATAAAATTTTCTGAGTCCCAGTTTTCTCGTCTGTTAATAAAAGTAATTATATCCATGTCTAATTATAAAAATAATATACCCATAGCAGCTAGCAAATGTAGGCATTCCATAAATATTTATTAAATGAAAGAACAAATGTGTACATTATATAATGAGGGATGCAGGCTGATGGAACCCCTACCATCTGGAACATCCCCAGGCAGGGGCACAAAAATGGCACATGGATAATCCCACTTTGGTTCTAGTGGCCTTCTCCCAAAACCCCCATCACTTCTACTCACTTTCTATTAATCTTGTCAAATCATATCTCCATGCCTAACATCAGTGCCCGGAATGTGCCTGGCGAGTGGGCAGAATTATCAGTGAACATCTTTAATGACTAGGGCACAATAGTCACCTTCCAGTCACAATTAGCTCCCATGGGCTGGAGGCATTGCCCAACAGTTAGCTTCCACACAGAGTTCTGCACACTGGCTCTGTGCATCTTTTACCTCTCAAATATTGACAGCCTTCAGAATCTTCAGTTAAGACACATCTAACACACAAAAAATTTACTCCTTAAACTACTACCCTCTAGAACACTTCTGCACCTATTTAGACACTGTAATTATCTATACAGCCTAATGTCTTATGCATCATTGTTCAAATAAAATAAAATTCAAAGTGTTGGCATTGGGTCATAAAGCTCCTATTATGTTTAAGGAAAACATTCACTGACAGTTTGACATATTAGCATGTTTTATTCCCTAATCATATCAGCTAAAATTCAGAGGACTTCTGCAGCAAGGGCACAGCCCTGTTGGAAACCAGAGTTCAAACTGAGCCAAAATGCACTTCCTGTTTAATACAGGGTGAGCTGGCAACACAACCCTGAACCACTAAGTGTTAAGATGATTCTTACATCTTTTCCTTCTAAAGAGAAAGTCAAAGCCTTATCCTAAGGATGAAATATCAGATCTGATGTCACACACATGAAGTGACCACCCCTAATTAACAGTGTGGAAGATGTGCAGGATAATCAAGTATATCATATACAATGTTCAAGGAATTTGTTTTTGTGTTTGTTTGTTTGTTTGTTTGTTTGTTTGTTTGTTTGTTTGTTTTGTGAAACTGGGGATTGAACCCAGGGGTATTCTACTTCTGAGCTACACCCCCAGTCCTATTTTATTTTTTATTTTGAAACAGGGTCTCACTAAGTTGCTGAAGGTCTTGCTAAGTTGCTAAGACTAGCTGCAAACCTGCAATCCTCCTATCTCAGCCTCCCAAGGTCTTGGATTCCTAGTGTGTGCCACCATGCCTGGCTTTTCCAAGGAATTTGAACTCCTCTGGACTCTTCCTTCCTAGGAATGTGTTCCTCTCTTTTCGTTTCTTACTGATTCCATTCATTTTACTATTATAATTTGTGGGGGCTCCATTCAGGTGTGAACTAGCATAATTGTACTCTGGAAAACCCAAACTATAAATGAACGTCAATAGATAACAGAACTGTATGTATTCTTCACCCAAACCAATATGAGTGGAGCACAACACTTACTACTGGTAAAATACTTTTAACTGTGCTTGCAATAGGTGTGTTTACTTTGTTTTGTTTGGAGGAAGTGAGGTTTTCTTTGGAAACTTAAACAATCCTCACTGAACCATCTGGGAATTTAGCACTGCAAACAAGACAACAAAATACACAGTAGAGTAAGGAGGGTCGTGAAGTCTCCCAGGAAGGTTGGGGCTGAGGGTGGAAGAGAATGTTCCAGACAAAGAAAACAGCATGTGTGAGGTGGCAGAAGTAAAAGGATGATTCAATGAAGGAAACAGTTCAAATAATGCTATGCTCAAATATGAAATTATCAATACCAATCTCAATAACATGTATGGGAAGGAGGAGGGAGCAGGGTGAGAACCAGAGGGAAGCACACCAAGGCTGCATGCATGTGTGTTTATATCACTCTGAATCTCAGTATGATGGATAATTACATGCATCAATAAGAATACAAAAGGAGGAGGATGAGGAGGAGAAAGGCACTGCAAGGATCTGAAAAGGGTTCAGGAAAGCCAAACTGTAGACAGGTCAGAGGTGAGAGAGAGAAGCATGTGTTGTATCTTGTATGGATTTTTAAACTGCAGTCAAGAATTCATATTTGGGGCTGGGGATGTAGCTCAGTGGTAGAACACATGCTTAGCATGCTTGAGGCCCTGGGTTCAATCCCCAGGACAAAAAAAGTAACTTGGATTTAATCCATATGGCAAAGAAGAACACTGAAGGATGTCATACAGAGAGACATGGCCTGATTAGGTTCATTGTTATGCTGTTGCTTAATATAAAAACAAAGTAGATTTAACATAGTCATGCCCTAACTATATTCATCTTCATTAGAAGAAACTGACTGGGCCTGCATTTCCATCTGAACACCCAACCTCAGATTGTGAGGCATCATCCCCTTCAAATGGGTGTGTGAGAGCATGCAGTCTCGTCAGGAGAGCAGAGCCACAATGCTGCTCACAATTCAGTGATACGAGTTGCCATGTTGTTTCCAGGCTCCCTTCAGAGTCTGTTGAGTTTTAGATCACAGTGCACACGGTGATCCATGATGCCAGTTTGTTTGGTGAATGTGATATTGTTTATGTTGCTTTTATTTCCTTGCTATTTACTGTTTTGTTGGGATTTTTAAGTTTGAATTGCTAAACAATGAAAATCATATGTGAGTTCTAGTAGTGAGCATATTCTGAAATGTAAAGAACATAGTAGTTATGGAAGAAATTAGCAAGAGAAGGACAACATCACAGCACAGACATGTGGCAGAATAATTACAGCACAGAAAACTGTTGGCTACTTTATGTTAGATAACCAGTGTTACCCTAATGATAACTGCTGAATCAACCATTAACTATTGGAACTACTGCATTCCTGTACTAGGATTTGTCAGCCAAGTAGAAAATGATGTCCATTTTGGGTTTTAGTGATGCATACAAATATCTCACACTTAACAATTATATTTGTTTATTTTTATATTGTGTACACTATTTGAGGGAAATCATATGATTGAGAAAGGCAGATGGTAAAAGTGCATGTGCCTTTGCCAAGGTTTCTCAACATCAGCACTATTGACAATCTGGGCTGGAGAGTTGTGGGGGCTGGCCCGTGCATTGTAGGATGTTTAGCAGTGTCTCAGATCTCTACCCACTAGATGCCATTACAACACCTGCTCCAGTTGTGGCAGTCAAAAATGTCTTTAGAGCCAGGTATGGTGGTGCATGCCTGTAATCCCAGTACTTGGGAGGCTGAGACAAGAGGATCACAAGTTTGAGGTCAGTCTCAGCAACTTATCAAGACACTATTTCAAAATAAAATAGGGCTGAGGAAATAGCTCAGAAGTAAAATGCCCCCTAGATTTAATTCCCAGTACAGGGGGAAAAAAGTCTTTAGATATTGCAAATGTCACCTGAGCACCACAAGCCAGGACCAGCAAGGTGCCTAACATAGTATTTGCACAGGCCGCTTGGACTGGAGGAGAGCAGGGATGCAGCAGAGTGGGGTGAGAGGAGAAGTGTTTAGAATGGAAAAGCATCTGTATTGGTTACTGGCAAGAGGTGGGAGAGACTAGAGAAAAAGAACTTACGGTTTTATGGTTGAATATAAGGTCTGTGCCATGATTGGCTGCAGGGTACCATTTATTGAGTTAAAAGTAAGAAGAGAGATAGCTGGGCATGGTCATGGTGCATGCCTCTAATCCTAGTACTTGGGAGACTAAGAGAGGAGGATCGCAGGTTCAAGATCAGCTTCTTATGAGACTCTCAGCAACTTAGTGAGACCCTGTTTCAAAATAAAATAGGACTGAGGGTGTATCTCAGAGGTAGAATGCCCCTGAGTTCAATCCCCATTACCACATACACACACATACACACACACACACACACACACACACACACACACACACACACAGTGATAGGATTGGGGGTATTGATTAGGAAATCATGAATTTAATTTCTTCATATTGATTTTGGATTTGAGTTGCCTAAGACATACAGAAATTAAGAATTTTGTTAAGAATAAAATTGTTTGATAGAAATTTTTACATCAAATTTTACTGGCATGACTCCTAGTCTATTTGCTAGGAACTGCTTAGTCATATTCTACCCCTTGTTCTCCATCTCTAATCAACCCTCTAACTGTGGGTATTACTGAGAATTTTATTTTCAGCCCTTTTCTCTATATTCTATCATTCAACCTCAGGCTTCAAATAACATTTTTTTTTTTGCAGTACTGGGGATTCAACCCAGGGGCATTCTAACTCTGAGCTACATCCCCAACCCTACTTATTATTTTTTATTTTGAAACAGGGTCTTGCTAAATTGCAGAAGGCCTCACTAAGTAGCTGAGACTGGCCACGAACCTGGATCCTCTGGTCTCAGCCTCCCAAGTACTGGGATTACAATCATGTGCCACCACACCCAGCTCTCAAATATCATTTGTTATGTATAGTATTATAACCTCTGCAATTAATTTTCATTAATTCCCCCAGGCAATTATTTTTATAGATGGCATGTACACACACACACACACACACACACACATGTTCACAAACATGCTCACACACATACCCCTATCTTAGCATACCTGGGAACATTTGAAACATAAAATACATGTTTTTCTTAAAATTATGACAAGTTTAGTTAACATAAAATATTCAAAGTACCACAAATTATGTGAATAGACTCCACTTAAGATTCCCAGTCTGCAAAGCCCAATTATTTAATTTATAACAATTCTTTATTCCTTTTCCACAGCAAGGAACAATAGACCCTTGAGGGGGAGAATCTAGTTTCTAAGTTCAACTTTCAAACACTTTCTTGGATGCCAGCATATGCATTTACTCTCATAAATGGCCAGACATTCCTTTTTATTTCTGCTTCAGTCAAACTGTAACATCTCTGTCCCCCTACTTGCTGTAATTTCCTCATTCACAATCATTCAGGAAGCCACTAACTGGACAGTATCTGTTTGCTATCTGCCCTGTTTTCTATATGCAATGCTCATATCATACAAGCAGCAATTATTACAAAGGGTGAGAAACTCTTTTTAATCTTCATTCCTCTATAGCTTTTTTTATACTTTTATTAGTGCATTATAGTCTCACATCATAATGTAGTTCACAGTGTTTTTTATGTGTCAGATGTACAGTTCCCATCCCCAGTGACAAACTTCCAACTCTTTTTTAGAAGGAACCCCTAAATTATTGTCTCATTACATGGGGGATTAGTATGAAATCCATCTCTCTAGACCAGGCCTCTCTATGGCATTTCATCCCTTAATTTTCAAATCCCTACCACATGACTCGGCCTCACACCACCAAATTTCTCCTCACCTCACATTAGTTTCTATCATCTAGACAAATGGCACCAACTTTACTGAGTTGCTTATGCCCCAGACATTTTGCTCATTCCAACCAGGAACCACCATACCCCATCCATCCACTAGTCTACTTGGCCCTACATTGGAAACACATCTAGAATTTGATTTCTCATCCATCATCACCTCCCTAACCCAAGCCACCATCATCATTTACAGGAGCATGATTACAATTTAAAAAGTTAGGAAATGAATACCTTTCTTTATATAAACAAATGAAAATATATACTATTTCTAATTAATGGATCATTAATAAGTGTTCCCCCCAGAAAGTTGAAACTCTAAAAGGAACACACCATAGCTTAAATTTCAAGAATATAAATAATTTCCATCAGATGTATTTTTCTAATACTTGTTTATACTGATATTCATCAGAAATTCATAGAAATAGAAAAGAAGTGAGCAAAAAGGCAGTGGTTTGAAATATCCACCAAAGCCCAGTAGTGAATTCTGCACTCAAAAGAAAAGCATCACTTTTCAGAGGAAAAGTTCAGATCAATGCATTTAAAGAACTCACCAGGATTCCAAAATGGCAACTAAGGGAGATACCACGTTACGATCTCTCTGAGACATGGATCTCAATCACCATGAAAGCAACTTCTCTACAGGAGAAGAAAAGCAACAAAAACTTGAACTAAACAACGAAAAATTTGAAACGTGATGGGATCAAAGCCATAAGACACAACTGAGGAAAGTAAAAAGCTCCAAGCACCTTACCTAAGTAACAGTGGCAGAACCTTCTTGGCCGGACCACGCCGTCCACTACCAGCATTGCGGCTTACACACACCACCAGCAGAGAAGCCAGAGACCTGTTGTAAGTTCAACTGCAGATCAGCAGAGACAAAATCAAGCAGCAACTTGCTCCACACTCAAAAAAGACCAAACAGTGGCAGTGACAGTGGCTGCAGTGGCTCCATTTTGGCAGGACCTTACCAGTGGCTCACGGGTCGCAGCACCCTTATAGAGTCCCCGGGGATCACCACAGGACATACAGTTGTGGTATCTGGGGAAAAAATGGACCAAACTAGCTCTCTCTGTGGAAAATATGGAGTTCCGTGTTTGCACAGAGTCGAGTGAAAGCGACATCCACTGCTTCTGTAGGCAAAGAGAGACACAAGCCCAGGACCCCTGCTGGTGACATCCGCCATAGGTTTAGATAGAGAGAGACATAGGCACAACCCAAATAGAGAATGTGGAGACCCATGCTTACAGTCAGAAGGGCAACACTGGCACTGGTCACCTGCAAAGGTAGTGAGAGGCACCAGGCAATGGTCTCAATCACTGAAGGAGACCAAAAATTGGGCCTGTAAATGGACATTATACCAAGCAAGTGAGAATAATCATTCAGTAGAGGTTATTCACCTTTAAGGTTCACCTAGTAGCAACTATCTACCTCCAGAATAGGAAACCTAAAAAGTGAGAGGGAGGGAGCCATGAAAAGCAACAAAGGTATAAATATAAAAAACCTGAAATCATGAAAAAGAAGAATAGCAAAGAAACAATGAGCTCCCACAATCCCACAACAACAGAACCCACCAACACAGAAGTACAAAGATTGCCAGAAGGACAATTCAGAACTTGAATAGTAGAAATGATACAGGATTTCCAAAAAGAATTCAGAGAGAGCCTGAAAGGAATGAAGGATCAAAAAAACAAAGACAACTGGGCATGGTGGTGCATGCTAGTAATCTCAGTACTTTGGGAGGCAGAGACCAGAGGATCTGGGTTCACAGCCAGTCTCAGCTCTCTCTCTCTCTCTCTCTCTCTCTCTCTCTCTCTCTCTCCTTAGTGAGGCCCTTCGCAACTTCGTGAGACCCGGTTTCAAAATAAAGTATAAAAAAATAGGGCCAGGGGCGTAGCGTGGAGGTAGAATGGCCCTGGGTTCAATCCCCGGTACTGCAAAAACAACAACAAAAAAAAAAAACACAAAAAACACTCTGACACCCTGAAAAGGAATCAAAAAGAAGCTCTGAAGGAAGTGAAGGATGTAATAATTGAAATGAAGCCATCAATACAGACCATCAATACAGACATCAATACAGACTAGACCACATGGAAAACAGAAACTCACTCTTAGAAGATGACCTTTCCAAAAATGAATGCATAGTATATAAATTAGAAAAAACATTTCGACAGCATGAATTGGATATTGAAGAGATCTCAGCCAGTCTTAAAAGAGCAACCCTAAGAATAATAGGCATAAAAGAGGGAATAAAAGCTAAAACACAAGGAATCAATAATCTATTCAGAGAAGTAATACTGGAAAATTCTCCAAACCTAGAAAAAGAGGTTGACAAACAGGTACACGAAACATATAGAATCCCTGATAGACAAGATCAGAGAAGAGGTTCAACATGTCACATAATTATCAAATTGCCTAATGTAGAGGTAAAGGAGAGAATCTTAAGGGCAGCAAGAGTAAAGAACAAGTAACATACAGAGACAAACCAAGAATCACTCCCGACCTTCCAAACCAAGTCATGAAAGGCAGGAGGTCCTGGAGCAACATATTCCAAACTCTGGAAGAAAACAACTTCCAGCCAAGATTTATCTATCCTGCAAAGATATCTATCAAATTTGACAGGAAAACAAAAACCTTACATGACAAACAGAAGTTGAAACACTTTATGTCTTCCAAACCAGCACTAGAGAAACTACACAAAGAGATTAATTAATTACAAAGAAGAAATAATAAGGAAATGCCAAAACAGGAGAAACAGTGATTTCCATCAAACTAGGCAAAAAACAAACACTAACTCGAACAGAAATTAAGACAAAAATGTTAGGAATTAAAACCCGTCTCTCAATAATCATGCTGAATATAAATGGACTCAACTTCCCAATCAAAAGACATAAGGTGGAAAAAGGGATTAAAAATCACAATCCATCTATATGCTGCCTGCAAGAAACATACCTTATAAGTAAAGATATGAACAAACTAAAGGTGAAGAGATAAGCAAGGTAATCCATGCTAATGGAACTCAAAACAAGCAGGAGTAGCAATTATGATATCAGACAAATTAGACTTCACACCTAAATTTATCAGAAGAGACAAAGAAGGTCATTTCTTACTGGTACAAGGAACAATCCAGCAAGAGGATATAACAATAGTCAACATTTATGCCCCAAACATAGGTGCAACCATTTGCAAAAAAGAAACTCTTCACGACATTAAATCACACATAGATCCCAATACAATAATATTGGAAGACTTCAACACACCTCTTACACCAATAGATCAATCTTTAAGACAAATGTAAGTAAGTATGCCTCAGATCTAAGGAACACTATAAATCAAATGGACCTGGTAGAAACATACAGAATATTCCACCCAACTACAGCTGAATTCACATTTTTTTCAGCTACTCATGGAACCTTCTCTAAAATAGACCATATCCAAGGCCACAAAGTGGGTACTAGCAAGTTCAAAAATTGTGACATGATCCCCTACCTTTTCAGACCATAATGGAATGAAACTAGAAATCAGCTATGAGAAGAAACAGAGAAACCTCATTAACAGGTGGAGACTGAACACCACACTGCTGAATGAGGAATGGGTCAGAGAAGAAATAAGTGGATAAATTAAGAAAATCCTAGAAACAAACAAAAACAGAAACAACATATCAAAATTTCTGGGACACCCTGAAGACAGTATTAAGAGGAAAATTCATAGCACTGAGTGTGTACATAAAAAGAACAGATAATCATAAAATAAATGACCTAAGGACATACCTCAAAGCCCTTGAAAAACAGAAAGAGTCTAACCCCAAATCCAGTAGAAGACAGAAAATTATTAAAATCAGAGCAGAAATCAATGAAGTAGAGAATAAAAAAAATACAAAAATCAACAAAACCTAAAGCTTGTTTCTTGAAAAAATAAACAAGATAGATGAACCACTAGCCAACCTAACCAAAAGAGAGAATCAACCCAAATTACTAAAAGAAGGAATGAAAAAGGTGATATTGCCACTGACAGCATGGAAATCCAGAGGATTATCAGAAACTACTTTGAAAAACTATACTTCAACAGAATGGAAAACCTAGAGGAAACTGACAAATTTCTAGACACCTACAACCTTCCTAAGTTGAATCAAGAAGATATAGAAAACAAATCTACCAATAGCAATCAAAGAGATTGAAGCTGCAATAAAGAGCCTACCATCAAAGAAAACCCAGGTCCTGATGGTTTCTGAGGTGAATTTTATAAAACATTTATAGAAGAACTAATCCTAATACTCCTCAATCTATTCTGTGAAATAGAAAGAAACAGAACTCTCCCAAATACATTCTTTGAAGCCAACATCACTTTAATACCAAAATCAAATAAAGAGAGCTCAAGAAAAGAAAACTACAGGCCTATATCATGGATGAACTTAGACGCAAAATTTCTAGACCAAATACTAGCAACGTGCATTCAAAACCACATCACGAAAATCATACATTATGAACAAGTCGGGTTCATCCCAGGGATGCAAGGCTGGTTCAACAAACGAAAAACAATCCATGTAATCTACCACATAAACAGAACTAAAGACAAAAATCACATGATCATTTCAATAAATGGTGAAAAAAGCATTTGACAAAATCCAACATCCATTCATGATAAGAACACTGCAGAGAATAGGAATAGAAGGAACATACTTCAACATCATAAAGGCAATATACAATAGGCCCCCAGCCAACATCATACTGAATGGGGAAAAACTTCGAGAGTTCCCCATAAAAACAGGAACAAGAGAAAGATGTCCGCTGTCACCACTCCTTTTCAATATAGTACTGGAGACTCTAGCCCAAGCAATAAAGCAAGAGAAGGAAATAAAAGGAGTACAAATAGGAAAAGAGGAACTGAAACTATCTCTATTTGCAAATGACATGATATTATACTTAGAAGATCCAACAAACTCAACTAAATGGCTCATAAGACTGATCAACAAATTCAGCAAAGTGTCTGGATACAAATCAATCTTAAAAAATTAGAAGCTTTTCTGTAAGCCAACCATAAATCCACTGAAAAAGAAATCCAGAAGACATTTTCTCTCATGATATACCTCAAACAATAAAATACATGGAAATAAACTAACCAAGGAAGTAAAAGACCTCTACAAGGAAAATAATAAAACATGTAAAAAGAAATTGAGGTGCCACCATCTTGGCAGGACCTTACCAGTGGCTACCAACATTGTGGCTTCCACACAAGACCAACAGAAATTCCTGAGACCTGTTGTGAATCCAGCAACTGCAGAATAGCAGCAATGAAGGTGAGCTGCAACTCGCTCCACGTATGACACAGACGTGAACTGCTGTATCAGCAGAAGAGGCAGCGGCACCATGTTGATGAGACCAAGCCAGTTGCTACAGGCATTTCAGCTTCTACAGGCCACCAACAAAGAAGCCAGGTACTTGTTGTAAAACCAGCAACTGCAGAGCATCAGCAACAAAATCAAGTGGCACTTCGATCCACGTTTGGCAGTGTCCCCAGTGCTTGGAGGCCTGACCAGAAACTGTGGCAGTGGCTGAGCCCACCCCCTCCCCCAGAGGTTAAGAGCAGTGCTCAATGAGACTGTAAGTCAATGAACCACCCCAGGGGGAGACCACAAGAGCAGCCACAGGGACTCGCAGAGTCTGACACTGTGCAGATTGCCCCAGTGGAGGTGGATTGGGGTCTGCTGTGGGACATGGTAGATGCATGGATAAGCAGACACTCCCTGATGACATTTAAGTGGGACAGACCTGCAGCCCACAGGTCACAGTATCCTTCTAGAGTTCCTGGGCATCATCACAGGATATACAGATGTGGTACCTGGGGAAAAATTGGACCAACCCAGCCTTCTCTGTGGAAAACATGGAGTTCCGTGTTTGCACAGAATCGGATCAAACTGACATGCACTGCTTCTGTAAGCAATGAGAGACACAAGCCCAGGGCCCCCAGCTGGTGACACCTGCCATAGGTGTAGACAGAGAGAGACATAGGGACAGGCCAAGTAGAGAATGCGGACATTTAGGCTTGCAGTAAGAGGGGCAATAGTGGCACTGGTCACCTGCACAGGTAGTGAGAGGCAACAGGCAAGGGATCCAATCACTGAAGGAGACCAAGAATTGGGCCTGTAAATGGACATTGTACTGAGCAAGTGAGAATAACCATCCAGTGAAGGCTATTCACCTTTAAGGCTCACCTAATAGCAACTATCTACCTCCAGATAAAGGGAGACAGATTAGACATAGGAAACACAAAGAGTGTGAGAGAGAGAGAGCTACCAAAAGCAAAAAGGTATAAACAAAAGAAACCTGAAATCATGAAAAGGAAGAATAGCAAAGAAACAATGAGCTCCCACAATCCCACAACAACAGAGCCCACCAACACAGAAGTGCAAAGATTGCCAGAAGGACAATTCAGAACTTGAATAGTGGAAATGTTACAGGATTTCCAAAAAGAATTCAGAGAGAGCCTGAAAGGAATGAAGGATCAAATAAACAAATTCTCTGACACTCCGAACAGGAATCAAAAAGAAGCACTGAAGGAAGTGAAGGATACAATAATTGAAATGAAGGCATCAATACAGACCATCAACAATAGACTAGACCACATGGAAAACAGAATCTCACTCTTAGAAGACCTCTCCAAAAATGAATGCATAGTATATAATTAAGAAAAAACAATTCAACAACATGAATTGGACATTGAGAGATCTCAGCCAGTCTTAAAAGAGCAAACTTAAGAATAATAGACATAGAAGAGGAATAGAACCTGAAACCAAAGGACTCAATAATCTATTCAGACAAGAAATATTAGAAAATTTTTCCAAACATAGAAAAAGAGGTCGACACACAGGTACAGGAAACATATAGAACCCCTAATAGGCAAAATCAAAGAGGTTCACCATGCCACATGATATTCAAATTGACTAATGTAGAGGGCCAGGAGAGAATCACTTCTGACCTTCCAAACCAAGTTGTGAAATCCAGGAGGGCCTGGAGGAACATTATCCAAACTGGAATAAAACAACTTCCAGCCAAGATTTATCAACCCAGCACAGATATCTATCAAATGTGACGGGGAAATAAAGACCTTCCATGACAAACAGAAGCCGAAAGACTATGTTTTCCAAACCAGCACTAGAGAAAATACTCAGAGATTAATTACAAAGAAGAAATAATAAAGAAATGCCAGAAACAGAGAAACAGTAATTTCCATTAAACAACTAGGCAAAGAACAAAAACTACCTCAAACAGATATTAAAACTCAAAATGTTAGGAATTAAAACTCTTCTCTCAATAATCACGCTGAATATAAATGGCCTCAACTCCACAATCAAAAGACATAAGGTGGCAAAACTTATTAAAAATCACAATCCATCTATATGCTGCCTGCAAGAAACACACCTTACAAGTAAAGATATGCACAGACTAAAAGTGAAGGGATGGAGCAAGGTAATCCATGCTAATGGAACTTGAAAACCAGCAGGAGTAGCAACTATGATATCAAACAAATTAGACTTCAACCTAAACTTATCAAAAGAGACAAAAGAAGGTCTTTGTCTTACTAGTGACGGGGAAATAAAGACCTTCCATGACAAACAGAAGCTGAAAGACTTTATGTCTTCCAAACCAGCACTAGAGAAAATACTCAGAGATTAATTACAAAGATGAAATAATAATTGTCTTACTTTTCTTACTAGTAAAAGGAACAATCTGCAAGAGGATATAACAATAGTCAACATTTATGACCCAAACATTAGGTGCAACCACTTTCATAAAAGAAACTCTTTGTGACATTAAATCACACATAGATCCTAATACAATATTTTGGGGAGACTTCAACACCCCTTTCACACCACTAGATTGATCTTTAAGACAAAAGGTCAGTAAAGATGCCTCAGACGTAAGGAACAGCATAAACCAAATGGACCTACTAGACACATACAGAATATTCCACCCAACTACAGCTGAATTCACATTTTTTTCAGCTGCTCATGGAACCTTCTCTAAAATAGACCATATCCTAGGCCACAAACTGAGTACTAGCAAGTTCAAAAAATGTGACATAATCCCCTGCATTGTTCTGGACCATAATGGAATGAAACTAGAAATCAACTATAAGAAGACCCAGAGAAACCTCATAACTATAGGGAGACTGAACACCACACTGGTGAATGAGGAATGGGTCAGAGAAGAAATAAGGGGATAAATTAAGAAATTCCTAGAAACAAATGAAAACAGAAACACAACATAAAAAAATCTCTGGGACACCTGCAGGCAGTATAAGAGGAAAATTCATAGCACTGAGTGCCCACATAAGAAGAACAGAAAATCACCAAACAAATAACCTAATGACATACCAAAAAGCCCTTGAAAAACAGGAAGAGTCTAACCCCAAAGCCAGTAGAAGACAGAAAATTATTAAAATCAGAGCAGAAATCAATGAAGTACAGAATAAAAAACTACAAAAAATCAACAAAACCACAAGCTCATTCCTTGAAAAAACAAACAAGATAGATAAATCACTAGCCAACCTAACCAAAAGAGAATCAACCCAAATTGCTTAAATAAGAGATGAAAAAGGTGATATTACCACTGACAGCACAGAAATCCAGAGGATTATCAGAAACTATGTTGAAAAGCTATACTCCAACAAAATGGAAAACCTAGAAGAAATTGACAAATTTCTAGACATGTAGAACCTTCCTAAGTTCAATCAGGAAGATATAGAAAATTTAAATTGACCAATAGCGATCAATGGGATTGAAGCTGCAATAAAGAGCCTACCATCAAAGAAAAGCCCAGGTCCAGATGGTTTCCCAGGTGAATTTTATAAAACCCAGAGTTTTATATAACTATAGAACTAATCCCCATACTCCTCAATCTATTCCATGAAATAGAAAGAAATGGGATTCTCACTAATACAGTCTATGAAGCCAGCATGACATTAATACCAAACAAAGACATCTCAATAAAAGAAAACTACAGACATACATCATTGATGAACTTAGACGCAAAAGTTATAAACAAAATACTAGCAAAGTGTATTCAAAACCACACCAAGAAGGTCATACATCATGACCAAGTCAGCTGCGTCACAGGGATGCAAGGCTGGTTCAACAAATGAAATACAATCCATGTAATCCACCACATAAATGAAACTAAAGACAAAAATCACATGATCATTTCAATTGATGCTGAAAAGGCATTTGACAAAATCCAACATCCATTCATGATAAGAACACTGCAGAGAATCGGAATAGAAGGAATATACCTCAACATCATAAAGGCAATATACAATAGGCCCACAGCCAACATCGTGTTGAATGGGGAAAAACTACAAGAGTTCCCTTCAAAAACAGGAACAAGACAAGGAGGTCCACTGTCACCACTCCTTTTCAACATAGTACTAGAGACTCTAGCCAGAGCAATAAGGCAAGAGAAGGAAATCAAAGGATTGCAGATAGGAAAAGAAGAACTGAAACTATCTCTATTTGCAGATGACATGATATTATACCTAAAAGACCCAACAAACTCAACCAAAAGGCTCACAGAACTGATCAACAAATTCAGCAAAGTGTCTGGAAACAAAATCAATCTTAAAAAATCAGAAGCTTTTCTAAATGCCAACCATAAATCCACTGAAAATGAAATCCAGAAAACATTTCCACTCACAATATGCCGAAAACAATAAAATACTTAGGAATACGCCTAACCAAGGATGTAAAAGGCCTCTACAAGGAAATTATAAAACATTGGAAAAAGAAATTAAAGAAGATCTTAGAAGATGGAAAGACCTCCCATGCTTTTGGATAGGCAGAATAAATATCATCAAATGGCCATTCTTCCAAAGGTGATCTACAGATTCAATGCAATACTCATTAAATTACCAGGGTCATTCTTCATGACATAGAAAAATCAGTCCTTAAATTCATTTGGAACAACAAAAAACCCACAATAGCCAAAGTAGTTCTCAGCAACAAGAACCATGTGGAGGATCACAATACCTGACTTCAAACTATACTACAAAGCCATAGTAATAAAAACAGCATGATATTGGCACAAAAGCAGACACATAGACCAATGGAGCAGAATAGAAGACTCAAAAACAAATCCACACTCTTACAGCCAATTGAGTTTTGACAAAGGAGCCGAAAACCTCCACTGGAAAAAAGATAGCCTCTTCAACAAATGATGTTGGCAAAACTAGTTAACCACATGTGGAAAAATGGAAATAAACCCCACTTTCTCATCCTGCACAAGAGTCAATTCAAGATGGATCAAAGAACTGGAAATTAGACCAGAGACCTGGAAGCTACTTGAAGAGGGCATAAGTCCAACTCTTCAACACATAAGCACAGGAAAAACTTCCTCAACAAGACCCCAAAGGCACAAGATGTTAAAATGAGAATCAATATTAAACTGAAGAGCTTCTGCACAGCAAAGGAAACCATCAAAAACCTCAACAGAGAGCCAACAGAATGGGAGAAGATTTTTGCCAGCTACTCCTCTGAAAGAGGACTAATATCTAGAATATACAGTGAACTCAAGAAGGTCACCACTAAGAACACAAACAACCCAATTAAAAAATGGGCAAGTGAACTAAAGAGGCACTTCACAAAAGAAGAAACACGCATGGCCAATAAGTGTATGAAAAAATGTTCAGCATCATTAGCAATCAGGGAGATGCAAATCAAAACTACCCTGAGATTTCACCTAACCCCAATTAGAATGGCAATCATTAAAAACACAAACAATAACAAATACTGACAAGGATGTGGAGAAGTAGGAACTCTATTACACTGTTGGTGGGATTCCAAATTAGTGCAAACACTTTGGAAAACAGTGTGGAGGATCCTCAGAAGATTGGGAATGAACCTACCATATGACCCAGCAATACTACTTCTAGGTATCTACCCAAAAGAATGTAAACCAAATTATCAGACTAACGCATGCATATCTGTATTTATAGCTGCACAATTCAATTGCCAAACTCTGGAACCAGCACAGATGCCTATCATCTGATGAATTAATTACAAAACTATGGGATATGTACACAATGGAATTTTATGCAGCCATCAAGAACAAAATTACATCATTTTCAGGAAATTGGGTGGAATTAGAGAGCATTATGCTAAATGAGATTAGTCAATCACAAAAAGTGAAAAGTCGGATGCTCTCCCTAATATGCGGAAACTAGAGAGAATAGGGCATAGGAGGGACTCCAGACAAAGATGGAGAAAACCTCAGACAAGCAAAGGAGGAGAACTAACTGAGGGGGATGGGACAGGGGAAGAGGGAAACATCCTAATGCACAGGATGTATATATGTAAATATACCAGTCAACTACTATGCTGAACATGAGAAAGAAGGAAAGGGAGGAAATGGGTGTGGGAATTGGGGGAGGGCTAATTAACCGTTGTGTGCATGTATACTTCTACCATCCTGAAATCCATCAAGTAGTATGATAACAATGCACCAATTAAAACTAAATAGTTTTTAAAAAGGAATTGGAGAACATCTTAGAAGACGGAAAGATCTCCCATGCTCTTGGGTTGGTAGAATAAATATCATCAAAATGGCCATTCTTCTGAAAGTGATCTACAGATTCAATGCAATACCCATTAAATTACCAAAGTCATTCTTCACTGACATAGAAAAATCTGCCCTTAAATTCATTTGGAACAAAAAACCCAGAATAGCCAAAGTAGTTCTCAGCAACAAGAACCATGCAGGAGGCATCACAATACCTGACTTCAAACTATACTACAAAGCCAAAGTAATAAAAACAGCATGGTATTGACACAAAAGCAGACACATAGATCAATGGAGCAGAATAAAAGACTCAGAAACAAATCCACACACCTACAGACAATTGATTTTTGACAAAGGAGCCAAAAACCTCCACTGAAAAAAAAGCTTCTTCAACAAATGGTGCTGGCAAAACTGGCTCACCATATGCAGAAAAATAGAAATAAATCCCCCTTTCTCACCTTGTACAAGAGTCAATTCAGGATGGATCAAAGACCTAGAAATCAGACCAGAGACCTTGCAGCTACTTGAAGAGGGCATAGGTCCAACACTTCACATAAGCATAGGTAAAGACTTCCTCAACAAGACCCCAAAGGCACAGGAAACTAAAATGAGGATCAATACATGGGATTGCATTAAACTGAAGAACTTTTGTGCAGCAAAGGAAACAAGAACCTCAACAGAGAGCTGACAGAATGGGAGAAGGTTTTTTGCCAGCTACTCCTCTGAAAGAGGACTCATATCTAGAATATACAGAGAACTTTAAAAATGACCACTAAAAAAACAAATAATCCAACCAAAAAATGGGCATGTGAACTAAATAGACACTTCACAGAAGAAGAAATACAAATGGCCAATAAATGTATGAAAAATGTTCAGCATCATTAGCAATGAAAGAGATGCAAATCAAAACTACCCTGAGATTTCACCTAACCCCAGTTAGAATGGCAATCATTAAAAACACAAACAACAACAAATGCTGGTGAGGATGTGGAGAAGTAGGAACTCTAATACACTGTTGGTGGGATTGCAAATTAGTGCAACCACTTTGGAAAACAGTGTAGAGGATCCTCAGAAGAATGAGAATGAACCTATTATATGACCCAGCAATACCAATTCTAGGCATCTACCCAAAAGAACTGAAACCAAACTACCAGACTAATGCATGTGTATCTATGTTTATAGCTGCACAATTCACAATTGCCAAACTTTGGAACCAGCCAAGGTGTCCATCAAAAGATGAATGGATCACAAAACTATGGGATATGTACATAATGGAATTTTATGCAGCCATAAAGAACAAAATCACATCATTTGCAGGGAAATGGAGGGCACTGGCAAACATTATGCTAAGTGAGATTAGTCACTCACAAAGAGTGAAAAGTCGGATGTTCTCCCTAATATGTAGAATGGGAGTTAGAAGGAACTACAGACAAAGAATGAGAAAAATTTAGTTGAGTAAAGAAGGTGACCCAACTGAGGGAGATGGGAGGGGGGAAGAGGGAAATACACCAATGCACATGATGTATATACACAAACTTATCAGAGTCAATCACTATTCTGAGCATGGAAAGAAGGGAAGGGGGAGAGAATAGGGTGGGATTTGAGGGAGGGCTAAATGAGCAATGTGTGCATGCATGCTTCTGATACCCTGACACTTATCAAAACGTATAACTATAATGCACCAATAAATGCAATAAAATAAATAAAAGAACTCACCACACCTATAGGCTTATGAAAATCACCTGCTCACTGCTTACCTAGCTTCTGACCATCAAAGACAACAGAGTGTGCCAAAGCCTGCCAAAGCCCCTCTTCTCCTCTGCACTAAGGCTGCTATAAGGAAGGAGCTAAATATGTTTCTCAAAGGCTAGCCAGCCAGTAAGGAAGACACAAAGTACTTGGTAAGCACTGTGCTTAGGAAGGTGCATGCAATTACCTCCTTTAACATCACCTCTTGAATCAACTATAATTACTCTGTATATTTCAAGATGAGGAAACTGAGGCTTAGATGGGGATCAAGTGCTCTGCTGAGGGTCACACAGTTTGTGACAAAGAACAAAATCAGATGTAGAGCTGTCTGATTGTAAAGTCTAGATGTGATAGGCTCTAATGGAGAAAGTTATAATTTGGGTATTGACTGCCTACTTCAGGGTACTCAAACATCTTCTTTTATAGAACAGTGTATCTCACATTACAGAGAATTACTTATATTTTGAGATAGTAACTCATATTTTTAAGGAAAAATGTATATCTCAAAATATAAGTAATTCTCATGTTAAGGAGAAATGCTTATATTTTGATATAATAACTCATATTTTTATATGAAAATCTCTGATTTTGATGTATACCAAGGTTGAAGTCTATTCAAAGTAAATTGACTATTCTTGTATGCAGTAGTAGCACTACATGCATATTAAATTATTCGGTTATGATTTAACTCATGAACAATTTCCAGTTCTAATTAATAATGCCAAACAGCTCCATAGTAAGCATCTTAATAAACATTTGTAATGTTTTCTTCATGATATTTTTTAAAAATATTATCTTGGAGTTTGAGTATCATACTAGAATTTGGGAAACTAGGTAACCCTCTTCAGCTCCATTACTAAATTCCTCCTAACACATGAAGTAGTTCAATTTAAATGTCCTGAACATTGAGAAATATTGCTGGAAAATTAAGTAGACTCTGTGTGTGTGTGTGTGTGTGTGTGTGTGTGTGTGTGTGTGTGCATATTTAACTAAATTCTTAATAACATTTCTTTATTATTAATATAAGAACATATATGACTAATAATTTCTCAGATAAAAATAGAGTTGCCTAAGTAGTTGTTCAATGGGGGAAAAGGCACTTATTTACATACTTTGCTACTTGCACAGCTGATTCGTTACATACCTTTAAGTTTTCCTTAAATTCTAAAATTCCTGGTCCTTCTCTTACAATAGCATGATGCAAATTCCAGGGGTATTCCATGCTAGTCATTAAATACAAGTAACAGGGGCACTTTGCAGGTGTAGATAGCTTGGTCTGGCTAATAGTTGCAATCCTTTAATTCTGTATATCGTGTGTGTGTGTGTGTGTGTGTGTGTGTGTGTGTGTGTGTGTGTGCATGCTCATGCACATACACATGAGTGCACACTGTTGGGATTAAACCCAGGGGCACTCTACCTCTGAACTACATTCCCATCCCTTTTTTATTTTATTTTATATTTTGGAAACAGGGTCTTACTAGGTTGCTGAGAGTCTCACTAAATTGCTGAGGCTGGTCTCAAACCTGTGATCCTCCTGTCTCAGTCTCCCATGTATTGGGATTGTGGGCATGCACCTCAATTCCCAGCACAACCCTTTCATTCTAATTACCAATGTCCTCATAAAAATTTTTTGCTTCAGTGACAAATTTCTCTATAAAACCTTTAAGTTTAGAATTATAGAATTAGAAGAAATTATAAGTATCATCCATCTCTATATACCAACCTGCTCATTTTATAAATGAAGAACTAAGATCAGGGGATATAATTTGCCAAAGGTCTATATTTATAATTTCGATCATTGATGCTAAGATTGGTAAAATAGCATAAGAACTAATTTGAGCCAAAAAGGTTTAGTCCAGCTTTCTGAAGAAACTCGAATTTGGAAAATTCTATATTAATAACATCAGTTGGTTGGATTTTTAAGTCTAATTACATCAGTCTCGAACCTTGGGTAATTTGTACAAATTCATGTACTTTAGTTTGTTTTTCTGTAAGGTAAGTGATCAAATACTTAAAATCTTCAGTAACTTTAGACAAGTAGGAAGGTAAAATGTTTATTCATGATTGGTGCATGGAGAAAAATTTTAGAATAAATACTAAAGTGGAGGCCTGAATCAAACAATAATAACTAACTGTATTTTTTACTGTGTCCCAGATATAGGATAAATTTTCCACATACACTTTTAAAAAAAATTTTTTTGCAGTACTGGGGATTGAACCCAGGGGCATTCTACCTCTGACCTACAACCCTAGCCCTATTTTTTTATTCTTTATTTTGAAACAGGGTCTCACTAAGTTGCGGAGGGCCTCACTAAGTAGCTGAGGCTGGCCGTGAACCCATATCCTCCAGTCTCAGCCTCCCAAGTATTGGGATTACAAGCATGCACCACCACGCCCAGCTCACTTTTAAAATGTAATCATAACAACTTTGAGTTAGATGTTACTATTATGTTGATTATTGAATATGCAGATGAGGAATTGAGACTTAGCAAGGTTTTGTAACTCTTCCAAGGATTCCACCTGCTAAGTGAAGTGATAGAGATTTTAATTCAGATCATCTAATTCTAAAGCAATGCTTTAAACACAGTACTCCCCTTTGAATAACTGGTTTTGCTGTCATATTTCTTAACTAGTCACTTTTCTGGACCTTTTTTCACTGAGAACAAACATGCTTCTCCGTGACTCATGATAAAATCCAATTCTTAGCTCTGTGGGCAGCCATTTATTCCATTTCTGTTCCCGCTGGCATCTGTAAATTAGCCTCTGGTAATTATCTATGTAGGAAGTAGCAGGCAGTGTACAGAACAATGTAACTGTTGGTAAGATTCCAATGAGGGAATTTAGAATTCTTGAGTCATAAATCAACTGACCATGGCCCAACTGAAGGATGTATTTGCTCAAGCTTTAAAAATAGGCCTAGTGTCCATAGCTGTGGGCAAATACACCTTCATACACCTCAAACCATGAAATCTTAATCTGTACGAAATAATAGGTGTTCACACCTTGCCCTCAAAGACAACCAGTTCCCACACTGTTTGACCAGATGGTGAGTACAATTTGGGTGAATCTGTCCTTCCTTGAGAATATCTTGTCTCCATTTCCAAAAATCATACTCAGATACTAGAAATGGAGCTCTAGAAATAATTTAAATTACTCAAAAGTAAGGATTTAGACTCAATAGCAGGAGAATAACTTCCCAAGAGGCCTAAAACTTCAGAGTTGTATTTTGTTACATCCCTATGCTGTGGAATATTCATGGTTTTGTTGTTCTTACTGTTTTTTGTAGTGTTTCATATTAGGATCTAGAACACATGGAGAAGTAAAACTAGAATGACCCAAAGAATAGGTAATCTTGGTATTGGGGACTAAATATAGCACTTTAAGCACATTAAGTGAGTTCTTTAATGCTAAGATAAACATCCAGCATAAAGAACACCATAAAGAGAATGCAGCTTACTAAAAACATACTCACACAAGAATGGAACAGATAACTATTCCAACAGATGCACAAATCTCAATGTAAAAATATAGGAAAATTAGAAAACAATGTAATAAAAGACCTGGAAAATACTTAACTTCCCAATAACTGACTCCATGAATAGTGAAGTGGAGAAAATGCAAGAAAAAGAATTTTAAAAGCTGATTGTTAAAATGATCAATTAATTGAAAGAAGAACTAAGGAAGACAATATAGGATATGAAAGAATGTGTTATAGTTAGAGATAAAATGTCCCCTAAAGAGCTCATTTATTAATATTCAGGGTTGATATAATTGAGTCATGAGGGTTGTAATCCCAGAAGTGGATAAATTCATTGTAATGGATTTACCTGGGTGGTACCCGATAGACTGGTATGGTGTGGCTGGAGAAGGTGGTCCCTGGGGGTACAGCCTTGGAGATTATATATATGGTTCCTCCTCCACTGGCTCCCACTCTTGCTTCCAGTCTCCATGATGTGAGCACAGTCCATGTGCTCTCCCTTTCTCCACTTCCTGTCACCATGCTCTGAGATCCATGATCCCTGGCCTCACATGGACTGAACCCAAAACTGTAAGAAAATAAATCATCCTTCCTCTAAGTTACATGATCAATTTTTTTAGATTATAGCTGCAAGAATGCTGGCAGATACAGAATGTTTCAATAAAGAGGCAGAAATTCTGAAAAAGAAACAAACAGAAATCTTGGAAATGGAAGGCTCAATAAGTCAAATAAAAAGCTCAGTTGAAAATCTTTCCAAAATACAAGATCAGGTAGAAGACAGAATTTTACAGCTTGAAGACAAGGTGGATGAACAGAAACATTCGAAGAGTAATAAAGACAAAATTTTTTTAAAAACTATAATCAGATCTCTGGGACATTAAAAGACCTAACTTAAGGCCCATAAGTATTGAGGAAGGAGCAGAGACACAGACTCTAGGCAATGATAACCTATTCAGTGAAGTAATAGCAGAAATCTTCCCAGACTTTGGGAATGAGATGGACATTTAGATAAGGGAGGCATTTAAAATCCCAAATAGACAAGACCAGAAATGAACCTCTCCACGATACATTATAGTTAAAATGCCAAAAATCTAGAATAAATAAATATTTTTAAAAGCTGCAAGAGAAAAATGTCAAGTAGCTTATAAAGGCAAACAAATAAAAATAACAGCAGATTCCTCAGCAGAAATGCTCCGGTCCAGAAGAATGACAATCACCAAGAATTCAAACAATAATAAATGCTGGTGAGGATTTGGGGAAATAAGAATCTTATACACTGTTGGTGGGACTACAGATTAGTACAACCACCATGGACATCATTATAGAGGTTCCTCAAAAGACTAAACATTATATCACTCCTCAGTATCTTTCCAAAAGAAAGTTAGAATACTATAGTGATACATGCATATCCATGTTCATAGTAGCACAATTAACAGTAGCCAAATGATGGAATCAACCTGGCTGTCCATCAGAAGATGAATGTATAACAAAAATGTGATGTATATGCAAAATGGAATTTTGCTCTGACATAAATAGGAACAAGGTTATGTCATTTGCAGGAAAATGGATGGAACTAGTGAATATTATGCTAAGTCAGATCAGCCAGTCTCAGAAAGTCAAGAGTCAATGTATTTCTCTAATAGGTAGAAGCTAGAGAGAAAATACAAAACAAAAGGGACTTTAGATAAATGAGGAGAGAAACCTGTAGAATAGTGAAAGGTAATAGGGAGTGTGGTGGGAGAGGAAAGGGAAGAGTTGATACAAGACATAGTTCAAATTGTGCTATGCACATGTATGAAGTTATCAGTATCAATATCACAATTATGAACAGATAGGGGTGGATGGGACCTGAAGGGAAACACACCAAGACCCATGTGCATGTGCATGTTTGTATGACTTTGAACTTCATTATGATGTATAATTACAATGCACCAACAAAAAATATTAAAAATTGACAAAAATGCAGTTCATTGGCAAAGATATCCAGACTGAAAGTGAAACAATGAAAAATTATATTTCACAGTAGTGGAATTCAAAAACAAGCAGTGGTAGTTACACTGATATCTGACAAAGCTGACTTCAAGCCAAAATTATTCATTAGAGACAAAGAAGTTCAGTGGATATTGGTAAAGGAAACAAACCAAATGGAAGATAAAATTATTGTATATATGCCCCAAGCATTGGGGCACCTAATTTCATAAAACAATCACAACATGACACAAAGTCTCAAGCCCCAATACAACAACACTGGATGATTTCAATACACCTCTCTCACTAACAGGCCTTCCAGACATAAAATCAACAAGTTAAATACTGAGTTAACACACACTATAAATCAAATGAACTTGATAGGCATCTACAAAGCATTTCATCAACAGCTGAATACACTTTGTTTTCAGCTACTCATGTAACTTCCTCCAAAATAGGTCACATTTTAGACCACAAAGAAAGTCTTAGCAAATAAAAAAAATTGAGATAATATCTCTTATTGGATAATTTCTCTTATTGTATAATAATGGAATGGATTAAAAATCAACAGCAAGAAAAACTACAGAAACTCTACGAATACATGGAGAATGAATAATATACTTCTGAATGATGTGCAGGTCATCCGAGAAATCAGGGTGAAAACTTTAAAATGCTTAAAATCAAACAAAAATAGAAATACATCATAGCAGAATCTTTGAGGCACAGAACAGGCAGTTCTAGGAAGAAAGTTTATAGCTATGAGTGACTACATAAAAATAAATAATCTAACGTTGTATCTCAACATCTTAGAAAATCAAGAATAAATCATTCTCAGAACCAGTAGAAGGAAAGACAGTAAAGATCAAAGCTGAAATTAATGAAATAAAAAATAAACATACAAAGGATCAATGAAACAAAGAGTTGGTTCTTTGAAAAGATAAACAAGATGGATAAACCCTTAGGAAACTAACAAAAAGGGGATTAAAGATGGTAGAATAGATGAAGGCAGTGTGTTTCAGTTGCTCTGAGTCTCAGATCTCAACCAGTGGGAAGACTGCTTCTTGGCAAGAGAAGAAAAGCAGTCGGAATTCAAAAGTCAAAATGTGGTTGAACTGGAGGTAGCACAGAGAGCAGAGGATGAAAAGAAATCCACACATCTCATCTGGCAAATGGAGACTAGATGCAGGTCCCATCTTGGTGAGCCCATGAGCCCACACATGTGAGATCTGGCAGCTGCCATAATTCAGCAGCTCTCAGAGACCAACTCCAACAAAGAAGAAGCTAAATCTTGCTCATCCAGTATTTTCAGAGAACCAACACCACAAAGCAAATACATTCTTCTCTCCATGCTTGAATACCTCAATACCTCAAGATCATAACTTTCTAGAGCACCCAGCCAAACCTCCCACTGAATTCCTGTGGCTACAGCTGAACTCATATGAACCCAGAAACAATATGCCTTTCCTTCAGGGACCTGAGTGGCTACAACTCACCTCATCACAACCACTCTGAATCTCCAAACCACCAAGCCAAATCACCCAGCAAACTTCTATGGCTACAGCTGAACTCGTCAGGACACAGAAATTATAGACCCTTCCTGCAAGGGACCCTAGCAAGTACAAAGGAGCTTGTCAAAACCTTGAGTTACAAACCATTACAGAAGCTTAAGTGGCTACAGGGACTCAAGTGGCAATGAACAAATCTGTGGGGTCTGTGAGTTTGGAAAACATCACCTGGAGGTGGGGGTAGGACTACAGTCACTTCTTACCAATAATAGGAACGATCCAACAAGAAGATATAAAGATAGTAAACATTATGCCCCAAATGTAGGCACACCCACTTTTATAAAACAAACTTTTCAGGACTTAGATATATGTCTTAGATAGACCCTATACCATAATAGTGGGAGACTTCAACACAGCACTCACACCACTGGATCAATCTTCCAGACAAAAGATGAATAAAGACTCTTCAAGCTAAAGAACACTATAAACCAAATGGACCTAATAGGTACAGAATATGTGAACCAACAACAGCTGAATACACATTCTTCTCACCTGCTCATGAAAACTTTTTGAAAATAAACCATATTTTGGGCCACAAAGCAAGTACCAGCAAATTCAAAAAATGTAATATAATTCCTTGCATCTTTTCATATCATGATGGAATGAAAGTAGAAATTATCAACAGGAAGGCCCAAAGGAATTCCATAAATACATGAAGATTGAATGATATACTTTTGAATGATGACTGAATCACAGAAGAAAGAAGGAGAGAAATCAAAAAATTACTAAAATTAAATGACAAGAGATATAATATGCCAAAATCTGTGGGGCACTTCGAAGGTGATTTTAAGAGGAAAATTTAGAGCACTGAGTGCCCACATAATGAAAATAGAATGTCATCAAATAACCTAATGATACCTCAAGGCTATCAAAAAACAGGAACAGACTAATCCCAAAACCAGTAGAAGGCAGGAGATAATTAAAATCAGACTGGAGGGGCTCAAGATGGCAGACAGGATGGACACAAAGCCTGGGGCTATGTAAGAAAATCAACGGAAGGAATTCTCCCTTAGTCTTTCTGAGGTAAGTAAACAAGGCAGGAACCAGTAACAACTTCTTAGCATCTATAACAGAGTCTCTGATCCATAGAAAAAGTGCGTTTGGATATATGGAGCAGCCAACAGGAGTGAAGAAGGCTGGCAGGTCTTGGCTACCTAGCCAGGGGCTGTTACAGAACTTTATTCCCAACCATATTCTGGGTCACTGAGCTCTGCAATCACAATCTAAACTAGTGTGCCATTCGGATAACTGTAAGGCCAGCAGGGCAGATGAAACCCAAGCACACGATCCAGCCTGCCCCACTCAGTGGCACAATAGCGCACACTGCCGCCCAGGCTCGGGACACTGCTTGCACCCCTGATGGTGTGGGAAACTCCCCTAATAGCCCCCACAAAAGTGGCGTGAGCCTGGCTCCAGAGCTCCTCGGAAGCTGCAGGAGCTCCCAGCTCCACTTCCTAAGGAACCAGCATGGAGCGAGCTCCAACCCCTCTCACTCGCAGAGTCTGCAGAAGGAACTTTGCCCTGTGCTGGCACCAGGGGGCCATGTGGGTCTGAATCGTTGCAGCTGGCAAAGGCAGCACACGCCCTACGTCCCCTGGTGACCTAGTAAGTGCTATGCTTCCTAGCCCACTTAGTTGGTTCCTCAAAAGCAGGCACACCTGAGCTGGCAGCCCCAAGGGTCCTTCCGCCTCCCGCGACCAGCTGCTTGCTGAATCGGCTTGGGACAGCCTGGTTCCTGGGTGCAGTGTAGAGTCCCTTTCTAAATTGGTCATCTCTACATATGGATGTGTTTGTCTATAGGTTAGTCTGCTACCTGGTTTTGTCTGAGTCTTAACCTTTTCTTAAACTTTTGTTCTAACTCACTCTCCTCTAATACTACGATCACCACTGGGACTGCCTAGACACAGCCACCAAGTCAATGTCAAATGTCTGGCTTAGGACAGAGAGCACCCCCAAGAGGTAGCACTAGGGGAAGCACCAGCAGGACCCCAGACACAGGAGCGCCTTCAAGCAGGAACTGCTAGCAGGCTCTCCTTACAAAATGGTACCGCTTCTGATATAGACCCAGGGGGCCAATTCAGGTTGAAGAGAGACTGGGGCCCACTGCACCAATAAGGCCCACCCCTCCACACACCCTGCACTGGCAGGGTCTATACAGTCTGATCAGTGTCTCCAGGTCCTCTCTCTAGCACTACACTCCTGATAATAACAAAGGGAGAATGGACCCAAGATGCTCTTAGGTGGTCAAAATCAGGATCACTGGGTCTACTGACAGGGAGAGGATCTTCTATCTCCCAAACCCAACATAACATCAAAGGTACCTGGCACAAGGAAGAATTCACCAGCCTTAAACTGAACCAGAAAGGAGTTGAGAGAAGACTCAATCTCAAATTGACCTGACTAGGCCATGTTCACTAAAGGATGATGGAAACACAGACTCTGTCAAGCAGGGGCAACAGAAGCCCATGACCATTTAGAACAGAAGACGATCCCTTTGTTGAAACTTCACTACCAACAAAATCAAGTCTCCACTTGATTTGAGTACATAAGAAATAAAAATAAAAGATTCATCTTCCTTAAAATTTGTATTAATTGTAAAAATGTTTTCAATCTTTTTGAAAACTTTATTTTAAATTTGTTTCTATTTTATATTTATGTTTATATTTTATTTTATTTTTCTTACTTTTATTCTTCCTTTCTAACACATACTTACTTTTCTTTCTTTGTTATTGGTGATATTTTGGGGGTCTCCTGGTTTTACCATTTTGTTAGTTTGATCTCTTTTCCCCTTTCTTATACTTTTATCATTATCTAACATTCATTTTTAATCCATTAAGTTTAGTGTTACATTTTAGGGTTTTTTGAGTTTCATTTTGTGTTTGTCCTATTTGTTTATGTGCTACTAGTCTTTTTCAAGGTTTTTTCTCTTTCTAAATTTGTCATCTCTCCATGTAGATGTGTCTGTCTATAGGTTAGTCTGCAGTCTGGTTCCATCTGAGTCTTAACCTTTTCTTAAACTTTTGTTCTAACTCACTCTTTTCTCTAGCATTTGTCTCCTAATAGATAACATCACAGTAATTTTTCTTTCCCATTCTGATTTTTCTGTTTCTGACTCTCCCTGTTACACTATTTTCTCCCTAATCCTCACTCTACAAAATAATAGTGTCTACCTGAACATAAGCTTCCCAACATGGAATGAAAACTCTGAACTACAAAGATAAGACAGCAAGAAACAAATACTCTGCTGCTAGTTCCACCAAATACAGAAGAGGTCAGAGAATAACCCACCAAATTCCATCCATACACCCCCAGTATACTGACAGCGAGAACTGGGAGAAGAGGCACATCTCCCTACAAAGTAGAAGGAAGTCTGAAAAGAGCATGTGCTTTAGACAGTACTCCCAGTGGCAACAAAACAGCCAAATTGAAGATGGACCACCCTCCATCATCATTTTTCACATACCTGGAGAAATCAGTTATAAAATTCATATGGAAAAATAAAACACCCAGAATAACCAAAGCAATTCTCAGCAATAAGAACCATGCTGCAGGCATTACAATACATGACTTCAAACTGTAATACAAAGTTATAGTAATAAAGAGAGCATGGTATTGGCACAAAAACAGATGCATGGACCAGTGGAACATAATAGAACACTCAGAAACAAAGCCCCATATCTATAACCAGTTGGTCTTTGACAAAGGTGCCAAAGACATACACTGGAGAAAGGACAGCCTTTTCAACAAATGCTATTGGGAAAACTGGCTATCCATATGTAGAAAATAAATTAAACCCTAACCTCTCAGCCTGCACAAAAGTCAATTCAAGATGGTTCAAAGACCTAGAAATTAGACCAGAAACTTTGAAACTGACCAACACTTTGTATAGGACCAACACTCCAACATATAGGTACAGGTAGAAACTTCCTCAAAAAGACTCTCAGGAAATTAAAATAAGAATTAATGAATGGGATAGCATTAAATTAGAAAGCTTCAGTGCAGCAAAGGAAACCATCAATATTCTACAGAGAAAGCCTACAGAATGGGAGATCTCTACCACCTACTAAGCTTTAAAAGCGTAACACTAAAAAAAAAAACAAATAAAATATGAGCAACTGAACTGAATAGACACTTTTCAAAAGAAGAAATACAAATGGCCAACAAATATATGAAAAATGGTCATCATCTTTAGCAATCATGAAAATGCAAATTAATACTACACTGAGATTCTATCTCACTCTACTTAGGATGGAAATCATCAACAACACAAATAGTAATAAGTGCTGATGAGCATGTGGAGAAATAGGAACCCTATTACACTGTTGGTGGGCCTGAAAACTTGTATAGCCACTTTGGAAATCAGTGTGGAGTTTTCTCAGAAGATTGGGAATGGAACTACCATATGACCCAGTGATAGTGCACCTAGGCATCTTCCCAAAGGAAATGAAGTCAGAATATTATAATCATACTTGTATATTCATGTTCATAACAACACAATTTACAATGGCCAAATTATGGAACCAGCCTAGATGTCCATCAATGGATGAATAGATCACAAAACTTTGGTATATACACACAATGGAATTTTATTCAGCCATAAAGAAGAACAAAATCCCACTATTGGCAGGAAAGTGGATGGAACTTGAGAATATTACACTAAGTGAGTATAGCCAGTCCCAATGAACAAGATGTATGTTCTCCCTTATACGTGGAAGCTAGAGAGATATTTGGAAATAAGGGCAACACCAGGTGGATGAGCAGAGACTCAAGGGGAGTGACTGAGGGGGAAGGGAAAGGGGGGGACAAAGTCATAAAGAATGCAATAGTAGAAATAATGCTATGAATGTATATAAAATTGCCAATTCTAATCTCAAAGACTTGCTGAATGAGGGGGAGGGGAGGGGACCCAATGAGGAGGGTAACAAGAGTCGTGTGCATGTATTTTTCTGACACTCTGTACCCCAACATGATGTAAAATTACAATGCACCAATAAAAAATTAAAGTCAGAGTAGAAATCAATGAAAAAGAGAACAAAAGAACAATACAGAAGATCAAAAAACAAAAAGTTGGTTCTATGAAAAGATAAAAAGATTGATAAATCCATAGCCAACATAAGCAAAAGAATTAACCCAAATTATTAAAATCAGAAATGAAAAAGGAGACATCACCACGGACAGTGAGGAAATCCAGAGGATCATCAGAAACTATTATGAAACAGAAAAACATAGAAGAAATCAACAGATTTTTAGACACATACAATCTACCTAAATTGAACCAAGAGGACATAAACCAACCAATAGGAAGCAAAGAGACAGAAATAGCAATAGAAAGCCTTCCAGGGAAGAAAAGTCCAGGTCCAGACAGATTCCCAGCTGAATTCTATAAAATCTTCATAGAATAACTAAACCCAAAAATTCACAAATTATTCCATGAAATAGAAAGAAATGGAATTCTTCCAAACTCCTTCTATGAGGCCAGTATCACCTTAATAACAAAACTGAATATAGATACTTCAAGAAAAGAAAAACACAGATCAATAACCTTGGTGAACATAGATTCAAAAACTCTAAACAAAATACTAACAATGTGCATTCAAAACTATATCAAGAAAATTGTACACTATGACCAAGTTGGTTTTATTCCAGGGATGCAAGGCTGATTGAACTTACACAAATCGACCAAACCTCGGTGTCCCCGCGTGTCACCTAGGCAGCCTCTGTGCCCGCCCCGGGCCTCAGTGTGTCCCCCCTCCGCGACACCCCGATGGCCTCTGCTCCCAACCCAGGCCTCGGTGTCACTCCGGTGGCCTCTGTGCCAGCCCCAGGCCTTGGCATCCTTCCAGCAGCCTCTGAGCCAGGTACCAGACCTCGGCGTCCCTGCGTGTCACCTCGGCAGCCTCTGAGCCCGCGCAGGGCCTCGGCGTCACCTCGGCAGCCTCTGCGCAAGGTACCAGACCTCGGTGTCCCCGCGTGTCACCCCAGCAGCCTCTACGCCTGCCCCGGGGCTCGGCGTCCCCCCACCCCGTGTCACCCCGGCAGCCTCTGCGCCCACCCCAGTGCTTGGTGTCATTCTGGTGGCCTCTGTGCCCGCCCCAGGCGTCAGCATCACTTCAGTGGCCTCTGAGCCAGGTACCAGACCTCGGCGTCCCCCCGCGTCACGAGGCCCTCCACGCCCAGCCTCAATCTCCAGCGACCTCCTGCTCATCCTGGGCGGCCTTCCGTGCCTTGCCTTGGACTCCAGTGCAGCCACCTGAGACCCAGAGCCTGCACCCCTCTCCCCCACGTAGGAGCCTCTGTGCCACGCCTCAGAGCCCGGATGCCCTCCAGCACCGCCACCCAAGACCCATGCGACTCTCCAGGCTGTCTCTGAGTCAGGTCACGCCCCAGAGCTGCCACCCAAGATCTAGGAGCACACGCTCCCCCCTGGGACCCACGTGCAATACTCTGTGCCACGCCTCAGAGCCTGTGTACCCCTAGGTGCCACTACTCAATACCCAGAGCCCACACCTCCCACAGTCCCATTCAAAATCCTCAGCACAGCGCATCAGAGCCCAGGAACCCTCCGGCAACACCGCCCAAGACCAGGAGCACACATGAATCCCTAGGGGCCCGGGCGACCCCCAGCACCCATGCCTTGGAAACAGGTCACCTTCCGACACTGTCAACCGTGCCTCAGTGTCCGAACCCAACATCGTGCCTCAAAGTGCTCCTCACATGCCAACACCCAAGCTCCGGACCCTGCGTACCCCTCCACACACAATATCACACCCCAGCCAACCAGACAAGAGGGATCCACAGCCTACAGTGTACTGACCCAATTGGGACTACAGGAACCATCAAGAGGTCTCATACACAGAAAGGAAGATGATGCAGAGGCAACAGAAACACAAAATGGAAAACACCGAAAATACAAGAATGAAGAACAACGAGGAAACAAGAAACACCCACAATGCATCAACAAGTGAGCTCACTGACTCTGACCTGCAGGAAATGCAAGACGGAGAATTCCTAATTTTGATCTTCAGATTGATGAAAGGCCTCAAAGAAAGCATAGAGGAGATGAAGGAGGAAGTTGAGGCTCTAAGGAAGAATCAGAAAGAAACTCTGAATGAAATGAAGGAATCAATAAACGAATTAAAGACTGCAATAGAAACCAATTCTAGTAGGCTCGACCACATGGAAAATAGGGTATCACTCCTGGAAGACAGCTCATTCAAAACTGAGAACACAGTCAATGATATACAGAAGATATTACAACAACACACCCTGGCCATTCAAGAAATACAAGACAATGCAAGGCGTCCTAATCTAATGATAAAAGGCATTGAAGAAGGTTTGGAAGCACAGAGAAGGATGCAAGAAACCTCATCAAAGAAATAATTTCAGAGAATTTTCCAAACATAGAGAAAGATTTGGATATACACATACAGGAGACATATAGAACACCGTTAAGACAGGACCAAAAAAGGATCTCCCCAAGCCATGCAATAATTAAAATGAGTAACATAGAGGCCAAAGAAAGAATCCTAAAAGCAGCAAGAACAAAAGAATGGGTGACATACAGGGGCAAAACAATAAAAATCATCCCAGACTTCTCAACCCAAGTCAGGAATGCCAGGAGGGATTGGTACGAAGTACTCTGGACCCTGGAAGAAAACAACTTCCAACCAAGACTGAAATATCCAGCAAAGCTATCATTTAAAATTGATGGAGAAATAAAAATGTTCCATGATAAACAAACATTTAAAGAATTCATGACGACCAAGCCAACACTAGAGAAAATCCTAAAAGAAATAAACTACAAAGAATGAAAAACAAGCAATTTTCAGAACCACAGGAGAGGTGAACTCCACCAGGTAGGCAACTAAACAAGATTTGTCACTACAGCAAATATAAAATAAAACTCAAAATGATAGGAAACAAAAATCATATCTCTATAATAACATTGAATGTCAAAGGACTCAACTCCCCAATTAAAAGGCACAGACTGGCAATGTGGATCAAAAAGTATAACCCAACTATATGCTGTCTACAAGAAACTCACCTTCTAGCCAAAGATACTCATATGCTAAAGGTAAAAGGATGGAAAAAGATATACCATGCAAACGGAGATCAAAAACAAGCAGGGGTAGCAACGCTTATATCAGACAAAACAGACTTTAAGCTAAAACACATCAGAAGAGACAAAGAGGGTCACTTCTTATTAATAAAATGAACAATCCAACAAGAAGATATAAAAATAGTAAACATTTATGCCCCAAATGTGGGCACACCCACATTCATAAAACAAAGTCTTCGGGATATCAGGTCCCAAATAGACCCCAACACAATAATATTGGGAGATTTCAACACACCACTCACACCACTAGATCGATCCTTCAGACAAAAGATGAATAAAGATTGCTCAGACCTAAAGAAAACTATAGACCAAATGGATCTAATAGACACATACAGATTATTTCAACCAACAACACCTAAATACACATTTTTCTCAGCTGCCCACGGAACATTCTCCAAAATAGACCACATACTGGGTCTCAAAGCAAGCACCAACAAATTCAAAAGATGTGATATAATTTGCTGCATCTTTTCAGATCACAATGGATTGAAACTGGAAATTAACAACAGGAAGACAAAAAGTACATGGAGACTAAATGATACACTCCTGAATGAGGACTGGATCAGGAAAGAAATAAGGGGAGAAATAAGAACTTACACAAATCAATATGTGTCATTCCCCACATAAATAGGACTAAGGACAAAAATCACATGATCATCTCAATAGATGCTAAAAAGCATTTGACAAAATACAACACCCATTCATGTTAAAAAAAACTGCAGAAAATTGTAATAGAAGGAACTAACCTCAACATAAAGGTGATATACGATAAATCGATAGCCTACATTGTATTGAATGAGTAAATACTGAAAAAATCCCTCTAAAATCAGAAACAAGACAAGGATGCTCACTCTCACCACACCTTTTCAATTTAGTACTCAAAAATCTAGCCAGAGAGATAAGGCAAGAGAAAGAAATCAAAGGAAAAGAATAAAAATTATCTCTATATGCAAATGACATGATCCTATACTTAAAAGACCAAAAAAAACTCAACCAAAAGACTTCTAGTACAGATTAACAATTTCAGCAAAGTATCAGGATACAAAATCAATCTTAAAAAATCAGTAGCTTTTCTATATGCCAACCATGAATCAACTGAGAAAGAAATCCAGAAAACAATTCCATTCACAATAATCTAAAAAAAATACCTTATTTATTTATTTATTTATTTATTTGCAGTACCGGGGATTGAATGTGGGGGCGTTCTACCTCCATGCTATGCCCCCGGCCCTATTTTTTATACTTTATTTTGAAACCAGGTCTCACGACGTTGCAGAGGGCCTAAGGATAGAGAGAGAGAGAGAGAGAGAGAGAGAGACAGAGACAGAGACAGGAATAAATCTTGCCAACAAGGTCACAGTTTCTACAATAAAAGCTATAAAACACTAAAGAAAGAAATTGAAAAGGATCTTAGAAGATGGAAAGATCTCCCATACTCTTGGATAGGCAGAATAAATATTATCAAAATGGCCATTCTACCAAAAGTCATCTACAGTCAATGCAATCCCTATCAAAATACCAAAGACACTCTTTACAGAGCAAGAAAAATCAGTCTTAAATTTCATATGTAAAAACAAAAGACCCAGACTAGCCAAAGCATACTATCTCATATGTGGAAGCTGAAAGGGAAAGAAAGGGGTGCCATGAGAGTACAAGGAAGACCCTTATGGTAGAGGGACAGTGGGGAGGATGAGGGGGTATTGGGGAATTTTAAAAAAGAATAGGGCATCTTGGGCTTGAGTCAAGTGTTGACAAACCACAGCCTATAGGCCAATCTTTCTGTCCCCTGTTTGTGTAAATAAAGTTTTATTGGTACTCAGCTGCACCCATTAGTTGATACATTGTCTATGGCTGTTTTCATACTACCACAGTAGACGAGGTGGAGCAGAGACTGTGTGGTCATGAAGCTGTAGCAGCTCGTAATGTTAAAAAGGGGACCAACAGTTTATTTGGTTGGTTAGCTGAGGTATGGACCAAAAGATGGCTTACTGTGGGTGATTTGGAAATGCCTGACCTTCCTTGGTTTACTGTGGATGAGGGGATTCAAAGGCTGAGGGAGCTTGGAATGCTGAAGTCGATTTGCCGTTTGGGATCTTCTCCTCCACAGTGGACACGTCCTGAGGACGTTCCCTTCTCCCGTACTTTGAGAAATAAATTTGTGAGGGGGGCACCCATCATCCTTGAAGGGCTCTGCTGTTGCTATCCTCTGTATGCCAGAGCTTATGGTGGGAGACGCAATTGACCAATTGTTGGATTTGGGTGTTATGAGTATTCTTGGTTCCTGTAACAAGGGTCAGGTGTTGGCTCTCAATCGTCAGAGGCAAGGTAGTCGCACCTATTATGGTGGACAGCAGAGGAGGAATGATGAGCAGAAGGGCTTGACTCGTGCAGATTTATGGAATTGGCTGATTACTCATGGTGTCCCCAGAAGTCAAATAGACAGGAAACCCACCAAATTCCTATTGAATCTATATAATCAGAAAAATTCCAGGATGGCAAGTGTCTCAGACCCCTGGGAATGAAGGTGTGGGTCACCCCTCCAGGTAAGGAACCTAGACCTGCCAGAGTGCTGGCTGAAGGTAGAGGAAATGCAGAGTGGGTAGAAGGTAGTTTGGAGCTACCTCTCCCTGGGAAAATAGTGAATCAAGAATAATGTCGTATACCTGGAGGGATTGCAGGGATTAGTGCCACTATCAAGGACTTGAAAGATACAGGGGTGGTGGTTCCCACCACGTCCCAATTTAACTCTCCTATTTGGTCTGTGCAGAAGACAGATGGAATAAGTATTAGGAATAAGTATCACTCAAAAAGCCCTGCCTCCTATTCAGGGAAGTGACATGCATTTCCGGCTGTACGTGGGATAGCTTTACTATGTTAGGCGTGATTTTGAAGATTGATGTAATTTAAAAGAGATGGGGTTAGGAGTCAAGTTGACAAGGGGTGGACTTGTAATAGTTGGTCTGGTTTGTCAACTTGACTCACCCCAGATCATGTGACTTTGGTTGTGTAACAGTGGATTGAACCGGAAGTCCTGCCCTGAATGTGGATAGCAGGGTTCTGATAGGTGCAGGACTTGGATAAAAGAAGGAGAAAGCCGCATAGAAGAAGCCGCTACTCTTCCTGAAGAGAACGCATCTGCTCTCGTTTGAGATCGTCAGTCTGCAATTTTGCCGTTTCCTTGAGGAGCTTCTTGATCTTCTGCTCTAGTCTGGATCCTCGGCCTCCAGCCTTCGAACTGAAGCTTCGCCGTCACTTCTCCGAGGAGTTTCCTTGTCTCCACATCTTAGACTGGACTTTGAACTGAAGCTTTGCAGTCATTTCTCCAAGGAGCTTCCTGGTCTTCACATTTTGGACTGAACTGAATTGGTGGTTGCCTCAATCGTGGGGCTCCGGCTCTTGGACCACCCGACCAGCTGCTGATGCCTCTGACTTTTCACGTGTGGTTGAAATTCAGGACTGCATTGTGAGCAGTCCTTTTTTTCCCCCTTCATTCTGTGAATTCTGTCGATATTCTGTTGATCTGTTGAACCCTGACTAATACAGAAGCCTAAAATATTTATCTAGCCATTTACAGAAAAGTTTAGTAGTTCAGTGACCACTAGCTTAAGCCATGGTAAATTCAAAATATACATACTTCTTTGAAAATTTCATTTGTTTTTGTTTTGTTTTTGTTTGTTTGGTACTTGGGATCAAAACCAGGGCCATTCTACCTCTGAGCTACACCTCCAGCCCATTTTTTTTAAACAGGGTCTCACTAAGTTGCTGAAACTGGGCTGGAATCTGCGATCTTTTTGTCTCAGCGTCCCAAGCACTGGGATTATAGGCATGCACCACCACACCCAGATTGAAATTTTCTTATTAAGGCTTTATCTTTAAATGAAGAAGCAGACGTGCTCAGATCAGGATACCCATTTTATCCCATTGAAAACACTGCAACCTAGAAATCTAGAACCCAGAGGGAAACAGACCAAGTGATGTTGTGTACATGTGTGGACATATCACTGTGTATCTCACTATGAGGTATAGCAATACAAACAATAAATATCTAAAAGAAATTAATTTTAAAAATCTAGAACCCAAGATTGGAGCAGGAGGAAAGGGGAGAATATGAGCTCTTCTAAATAACACCAATTCTATTAACAGAAGGCTACAGAGCCACTCCCATAACAGAACCCCAAACTTCAAACTCTATCATCAAAATGGCTCAGTACTCCTGGCAGAGGTATCCCATGGTACCTCTTTATTGAAATAAGAATAGAAAGAAAGGAAGTGTGCTTAGTACAAAGAAGTACTTCATTTATGTCACTGCTATTCGTAAGCCTGGTCATGATATTCTCTTAAAAAGCATGTGGGAAAATAGGAGACCATGTATACCAAGACACTTCTGAGGCCTGAGATCAGACTCTAAAAGCAATTAACAGAAAACATGATGACTGGTCCTTGGGTCTAAGTAGGAATGAAAGACTTAAACAACACTGAAGTGAACTGGATCCTACCAGCAATGGTGGTTAGATTTTATACTGAGAACCCTTGGATCTCTCTATAGATTTTTCTTGTGATATGGGGGATTGAACCCAGGGACATTCTACCTCCAAGCTACACCCCCAGCCCTATTTTATTCTTTATTTTGAAACAGGGTCTTGCTAGGTTGCAGAATGCCTAACAAGTTGCTGAGGCTGGCTGCAAACCTGTGATCCTCCTGTCTCAGCCTCCCAAGGACTGGGATTACAAGCATGTGCCACCACACCCTCTTGGATCTCTATATTTCAAAATGACTCAGGCCCTTATGTTCCTGAATGACCTTGGGATTCCACTGAGAAAGTACCAGTTTAAATTAGATTGACAGATGATGAAGGAAAAAACTGAATAAATATTTTAGCTTCAAAATAGAACCCTTGAAATCTCCGAATTTAAAATCTTACTAAAGGTGCAAGTTGGCACTGCATCCTTTGTGAGACGGGAATGAGTCATTTAAGCACAGCTGAGGGCCCAGGGCTCTCATATCAAAATAGTTTTATAGTTCTGTTCACCTTTGACACGAAACAACATTGAATAAGTGATTATAAAAACAGTTCTCCAAGGAAAACCACTTGCCTAGGAATAAAATAGGGGGGGAAAAGGCTAAGAAAATGACAGTCTTCTGAAGCCACAAAATGAAGATCTATGGTTACGCACTGCCTAGTAACAGTGATGAATGTAAATGTCTCAATGTTCTACTAGCCATGCTCACATCAAGGGATGAAACCAGGAAGGATGAGTAGAAAGGCAAGAAATCCAGCTGGAGCACTGCTGCATGTGCTGGGACTTGCTGGATGCTTTGGTCCAAAGAATTTAGCAGTGGGTTTTAGATGCTTCCCTGGTAGAGACAAACCATATACATGAATATCTGTTAGATAGCAAGGGGGATTTAACTATAAACCAAGTGCAGATGGTGAGGGTGAGTACAATCTCCACATACTATTATGCTGTCATACAGTGAATTTTAAAGGATTCAGCACATTTTTTTCTTGGTATTGGAGATTTAAGCCAGGGGTGTTCTACTTCTGAGCTATACTCCTAGCCCTTTTTATGTTTTATTTTGAAAGAGGGACTCACTAAGTTGCTGACGGCCTCACTAAACTGCTGTAGCTGGCCTCAAACCTGCAATCCTCCTATCAGCCTCTCAAGTGCTGAGATGACAGGCATGTGACACCATACCAAGCTAAGATTCAGCACATTTGACAGTCAGTAAAAGAAAAAATAGCATGGAGGCTATGAGAAAAAATAAAGGAAGACAGTGAAAGAGATTTTTCTCCTGAAAGGTAAAATGAAAAGAAAATATCTGGAAGTTATCCACTACAGGATCTAGCAGAAAACCAGATATTTCTCATTCTCAATAGTTTTTTTTTTTTTAATTTGTACTAGAAAACAAGAAAGTATCAGTATCTGGAAAGAGCAGAACAGAATAAGAAATTTTAAAATGTGATGAAAATGGTAAAAATGTGTAAGAAATTAGAAACGAAAGTGAGACATGTAATGAGATGAAAGAAATAGCTTTAGGTTTCTACTCAGAATTGACAGGTATGTTATCTGCTCATCAGTTTTCACATTTATTTTTTTCATGTTGTTGGATGAAAATATGTGTGCATTTGGGTGGAATAAACTAACTACTGGATTGTAGGGTATGTACAAATTCAGTGTTAATAAATACTGTCCATTTCTTAAGTCATTGTACCAATTTACATTCCCATCAGCAGTGTGTGAAAGTTCCAGTTCCAGTGACCCCCATCCCTATCAATATTTGATCTTTACAGTTTTTTCAACTTAGCAATTCTAGCATTTTGTGGTTACTAGCAATTTGTGGTTTTAATTTGCATTTCGCTAATGGCTACTGTTATGATTTGAATATGGACTCTCCCTAAAGGTCTATGTATGAAAGGCTTGATGCTCAGGTGGCAGCATCAGGAGGTGCTCTACCTTTAAAAGATGAGTCCTAGTGGGTGGTCTTTAAATCACTGGGCCCTTGAAGGCAGTTGTGGAACTCAGGATTTCTCAGTCTGTTTTCTGGCCCTCGATGTGAACAGTTTGCTCACAGTTTACTCCCCACTCCTGCCATCTGGCACCCTCGCCAGAGGTCCAAAACCTGATCTTAGACTAGAATCTAAATAAACCTTTTCTCTTTATAATTGCCCCAGGCACTTTGCTATAATAATGTAAAAACTGCAAGGTCTTTGGTCTAATTTCCAGGTCTTTGATCCATCTTGAATTAACTCTTGTGCAGGGTGAGAAAGTGGGGGAACCAAACTACCAGGCTAATGCATGCATATCAATGTTTATAGCTGCACAATTTACAATTGCCAAACTATGGAACCAGCCAAGGTGTCCATCAACAGATGAATGGATTACAAAACTATGGGATATGTACACAATGGAATTTTATGCAGCCATAAAAAATAACAAAATTACATCATTTGCAGGGAAATGGACAGAATTAGAGAACATTACACTAAGTGAGATTAGTCAGTCACAAAAAGTGAAAAGTTGGATGCTCTCCCTAATATGTGGAAGCTAAGGAGAATAGGGCATAGGAGGGACTCCAGACAAAGATGGAGAAAACCTTAGATGAGTAAAGAAGGCGACCTAACTGAGGGAAATAGGAGGGGGGAAGAGGGAAACACTCTAATGACAGGATGCACATACACAAACTTATCAAAGTCAACTACTATGCTGAGCATGAGAAGGAGGGAAGGGGGAG
>PVJS01011920.1:5959-44887 GCA_004027185.1 Glis glis
GGGTTCGCGGCCAGCCTCAGCTCTCTCTCTCTCTCTCTCTCTCTCTCTCTCTCTCCCTGTCTGTCTGTCTCTACTTAGTGAGGCCCTCCACAACTTTGTGAGACCTGGTTTCAAAATAAAGCATAAAATATAGGGCCGGGGGCGTAGCGCGGAGGTAGAATGCCCCTGCATTCAATCCCCGGTACCGGAAAAAAAAATAATAAATGGAGGAAAAGTAAAAACCCTGTGAAATTAATTAGCGCGAAGTCCCCAGAACAAATAGCTGAACATTTTGTTGTCATTTTTATTGGAAACAGTTAATTTTTAACCTCTAAATGACATTATTAAGAGTGCACATAGCTGGGCGTGGTGGCACACGCTTGTAATCTCTTGGGAGGCTGTGACAGGAGGATCGCAGGTTCACAACCAGCTTCAGCTTCTTAGTGAGGCCCTCCGCAACTTAGTGAGACCCTGTTTCAAAATAAAGAATAAAAGCAGGGCTGGGGGTGTAGCTCAGAAGTAGAATGCCCCTGGGTTCAATCCCCGGTACCACACATAACACACACACAAAAAGAGTGTACGTAGTGATATAATTAAGGACCACATCTCAGTGTATGGTACAGAAATAAATTCTAATGCGTTTTCATTCCTAATAAGGTCCTACGTGGTTCCCTTCTTCTCACATGATGACGTGTTGCCCCTGAATTTCTTCTTGGCTACTTTTCCGGCCGCTACCTCTACTTCCCAGCAGAGTGGCCAATATATGAAGATAGGTCTTTACACACTAAAATATAGTGCAGGATTTCTTTTTCTCCTGGAAAATTTATCCCAGGACACCTTTAAATTGTGAGCTTTGGACACACATTAACCCAAGACCTCAACTAATTTACAAGCATAGGGTTTAAAGTTCTTTGGAAATCCAGGTCCTATGCAAAACAAAATAAAAAGGCACATAGATCTTTCTTTTTTCTTTATTTCATTTTAATTTTGATAGTGGAGATTGAACCCAGGTGCATTCTACGTCTGAACTACACACCTATTCCTTTTTAAAAAAAAATATTATTTTGAAACTGGGCGTGGTGGCACACGCTTGTAATCCCAGTACTTGGGAGGCTGAGACCAGAAGATCTGGGTTCACGGCCAGCCTCAGCTACTTAGTGAGGCCCTCCATAACTTAGTAAGACCGTGTTTCAAAATAAAGAATAAAAAATAGGGGTGGGGGTGTAGCTCAGAGGTAAAATGCCCCTGGGTTCAATCCCCAGTACCGCAAAAAAAGAAATTATTATTTTGAAACAGAGTCTTTCTAAGTTGCTGAGGCTGGCCCCAAACCTGTGATCCTCCTGTCTTAGCCTCCCAAGTACTGAGATTACAGGCGCATGCTACTGTTCTGGGTTAAGAAACATAAATCTTTCACCTCCTAAATTTTTCTTATTTAAAGGAAAGGTCCCTTCAGGGCTAGAATTGAGATCAACTGGCACAGCAACCAACCTCAGAAGGTAGCTTCGCCAGTGTCTATAGGTTCAATTAATGAATGAACCAGCAAACTAGGAGTAGATAAGCAAACAGGAGCTCAAGAAGTTCAATTAAAATGTGCATGCGACTTTTAAACTTAATTTCAATTTTGCCAAGTCACATGCTTTATTTATTTATTTACTTATTTATTTATTTATTTGCAATACTAGGGATTGAACCCAGGGGCATTCTACCTCCAAGCTACACCCCCAGCCCTATTTTTTATTCTTTATTTTGAAACAGGGTCTCACTAAGTTGCGGAGGGTCTCACTAAGTAGCTGAGGCTGGCCGCGAACCTGCGATCCTCCTGTCTCAGCCTCCCAAGTACTGGGATTACAAGCATGCGCCACCACACCCGGCTTATGCTTATTTTTAAAATTCAAATAGTTCTACAAGGTTTGGGACAAACAGGTAGCTGTTCTTCCCTCTCGTTGCCCATGCCATCTCCACTTCTTTCCATTTCCACTTTCCACTTCCACTGCCGGTTCCCAACAGGTTGTCTTTCCTTTCCGTGTGCGTTACCTTTCTTGGAATAGCAGGCATCTCCGCTGCTTTCTGCCTGCCCTGGCTGTTAGCATGGTTGTTACTGTCCCATCCCATTTTCCTGGGGACTCCTACCTCTCTCCTGCGTTGGCCTCCACGTTCCCTGCCCCACGTTGTCATCTAGGATGAACAATCCGTGCAGGGCCTGGCAGGAGGCCCCGGCCAGTCTCAGAAGCAGGCATTTTTCTTGACTTTCCTGATACAAATCTTGATTTCTGTTTATTTCTTGCAACTTTGATAATGAGAGGCAGCTTATGATGGCATTGTAAATATGCCTGTATGAATCTCAGTTTTTTTTCACTGTACAACATGATGGGTCCTAAGCCTTTCCGTATTAGCCAGGATGACCATATCATTTATCATCCCCACCAGAACCCTTCAGCAAAGCCGGGCGTGGTGGCGCACGCTTGTAATCCCAGTACTTGGGAGGCGGAAACCAGAGGATCTGGGTTTGCGGCCAGCCTCAGCTACTTAGTGAGACCCTCCGCAACTTTGTGAGACCCGGTTTCAAAATAAAGGATAAAAAATAGGGCCGGGGGTGTAGCTCGGAGGTAGAACCCCCTGGGTTCAATCCCCGGTACTGTGAAAAAAAATAAAGAACACTTCAGCGCATCAAAGGGAGCCGATGATCAGCGGCAGGATGCGGCCGTCCCCGGCACACTGCGATGAGTGCTCGCTCTCATATTAGCTTATTTACTCTCTAGTTAGCCTGTGGTAAGCCAAGAACCACCGTGAAGCTTTACAAGCAACACGACGGAGCAAACCACAAATGTCCTGCAAATGACATCATTTGGTGGAGATGCCACAGCCAAAGTCCACGGTCGATGTGCTGTGGTACCTGCAGCACTGCATGGATGAATCAGAGACAATCACAACATTGAGTTTCCTGAATTCAGTGACATTTTGATTTTTGTTTTGTTGATTGGTTGATTGATTGTGGGACTGGGAATTGAACCCAGGGGAGTTCTACCTCTGAGCTACACCCCTAGCCCTTTTTTAATTTTTATTTTGAAACAGGGTCTCACTAAGTTGCTGAGGCTGGCCTTGAACCTGAAATCCTCCTATCTTAGCCTTCTAAGTACTAGGATTACAAGCGTGCTCCCCTATGCCCAATGACATTTTATTTATTTATTTTATTTTTTGTGGTACTGGGGATTGAACCCAGGGGTGTTCTACTTCTGAGTTACACCCCCAGCCCTTTTTATTTTTTTTTGTTTTGGAACAGGGTCTTGCTAAGTTGCTCAGAGTCTCGCTACGTTGCTGAGGATCTTCTCAAACTTGCAATCCTCCTGCCTCAGGTCCCCAAGTACTGGGATTACAGGCATGCACTGCAACACACAGCAACATTTTTAAAAAGAAAACACCAACCCACTACTGCTTTTTATTTTCCATTTCATTTCAGATACTTCAAAATCTGTAAATTCTTTTGATCAATATCAACCACTAAGAATACTTTTGAGTGAACGGCCTACTAGGGGGAGAAGGCCATGGGCTTCTTAGATAATAAAAAGATGTCATGTTTATTTGGGCAATAAATAAATGATGTGCGGAAGGCTTGGAAGTTCATGAGTGTACAGTGTGGACATTTGTGTAACAGGATAATGAAGTTGGCGAGGACCTTGCTAAGGCTGTCTTATGGTATTGTGCTGTTTCTCCGCGAGGGTCTCTCCCCCATCCTGGCCCATCCTGGCTTATCCCAGCCAATCTGGCCAGTGACACATGGGTTGTCCAGGAGCTGGGCTCACCAGGATAAGAATGTCTGTCTGGCCTTTATAAGATGAGCTGTAGATCTGCCATCACACATCTGGCTCTGAGCCAGATGCGAGGCCAAGGAGCTCACAGACTGAGTGGAAAGACATTTCCAACAGCAGGAACCTCATGAGCAAAAGGCCCAGAGGCAGACAATTGAGGGACAGACTGATGAGGAGACAGACTGATGAGGAAGAAGGACACATGAGCTGGAAGGGCTGGAGCTGGGATCCAGGAAGGACCCCGAAAGCCAGTGTGCATATTTAGGACTTGGCTCTGCAGGTTTCTTACTCTCCAATAAGGACACGAATCTTAAAACTAGAAGGGATAGAAGGAACATGTCTTCGGAGGAACTGTCAGGAGTCTAAGAACAGGGAGAGATGGTGGGAGACTGTGTAGTTGCCATGAACACATCCTCTAGTCCCCGACAAACCATCTTTAATTTTGCCAGATGGGAGTTATAGGAAACTGGAAAGGGAAAAAAGGTCATCATTTCCCAAAAAAGCAGACAAAGTTGGATTCTGGAACATACAGACGATACTTTTGATATTAATATTGGTTCTGAGCAGCAATTTTAACAGATCTTTGAAGAGCCAGTGTGTAAACACTTGGCAGGAAAGGTGGTTACTAAAAGCCAAAGCAACCCTGTTCCCTCTTTTCATGGTGTCACCAGCCTGGATTTTCAAGCAACGGTGAAGATCCCTCTCGAAATCCTGAGGGTGAAATGGAGGGAAATGGGCTGGGTGAGCAAATCGCCAGGGCGAGTTCCTTTTCAGTTGGACAAACACATCCAGAGTATTGGTAAATAGATTAGCAGAGTTGTGGCTGGGGGGGGGGTGTCCCCAGGGCTCCACACGGGGCTCTGTTCCTGTCCTGCACTGCTAATGTGGTTGTCAATTACAAGGATGAAGGAGACATGGAAGGGTTTATTGTGGCACATTCGCTGCTGTCACAAAGCTGATGTCTTAGATGCCAGATTTAGGAGTTTAAGAGATTTGGGTTGGCTAAAACGATGGATGGAAACCAATAAAATGACATTTAACAGGGATAAAGATAAATCCGGTATTTGGACAGAAAAGAAAATCAATTAGCTCAGTCCAGGATGGAGACGACCCAACAGCAGTTCATTTAAAGAAGACTGATGGGTTTATAATTGACCGGAAGTTCAATATGCGCCAACGGCCCACATCCTGGCTGCTCAAAAAAACCCAACAATCAATACAAACTCCAGTTGTACTGACAGAACCATAACATCCAAGGTATTAAAGGGAAGTGGCACCAGGTCAGAGCCCTCTGAGGTTGCTGTGTGCGGTTCCAGGTAACAGGATTCAGGCGAAAAGGACCTGGTGCAGTGGGGATGGGCGACGGTGCAGGTTAGGGGTCTAGAAACTGCCTTCCATGGCCAACAGGGAGGAGATGGAAAGTGTTACTCTGGAGAGATGAGGGCTGTCTTCCAAGCATTTGAGTCCCTCGTGTGTAATGGATCACCTATTCCATCTAGAAGGTTCATTCATTAATTCATCAGCATCAACTCACTGCCAGCGACGACAGTGTGTTCAGCGTGATGGGTGTGAGAAGCATATAATCTTCCAGGAGGGATGGATGCACACAGGGCTCCCACGAGCCAGGGAGGACTGGCATTAGGGGTGTGTAGGGGAATGTGGGGTATCGACTTCCTCTGCCTACAGAGGCCCATCTGAGCCTTGCTGACAGGCAGCCTGGGTGCTGGTGGGCAGGCCCTCAGGACTGGGGAGCAGCACTGGCCGAGGCCCAAAGCGTTCAAGCGCAAGGCATGTCTGAGAGCCACGAGCAGGAGTTTGCACATAGCTTGGTGTGGCAGGGGTGTCTTGGATGCCAAAGATGGCATTTGCGGCAGGAACACAGGCAGGCAAAGTCTGTGCCAGGATGTTTGCGCTTAGGGGTAGGCAACAGAATGAAATGGCAGCGAGTAGCCCTCTCTGGGTAAGTTCTCTCTGGAGTCATGAAGCTGAGCCAGGAGATCAGAACACAGGCTACTATGGCAATATTTCAGAATAGAGGGAAGCTTGAACCGGGACAGAGGGACATCAAATTGACCGGACAAAAGGAGGACGGATGCGGGATGCTCTGGCGATTGGGAATAAAAATAAACAGCAATTGATTGAATCACCGGAGCTCTTCAACACTGAGCGGGGCTGAGCGGGACCGAGTGAGCGTTTGCCAGAGGTGTTGTAGAAAGGACAGCTGCTTGGCAGGCAGGTGAGAGACCACGGCGTTTCATGTTCCTTATTGGTGCTAAGAATCGGGGATTACCTCTCACTTTATGGAGCGATCATTTCATCACGAGAAGGCGTATTTTATATTCTAATACCAGTAACAGATGGTGGCAATGGTGGAATAGCCAATTCTTGACTTTGAGATTTTTTTTAAATTTTTTTTTGCAGTACCAGGGATTGAACCCAGGGGTGTTTAACCTCCGAGCTACACCCCCGGCCCTATTTTTTATCCTTTATTTTGAAACCGGGTCTCAAGAAGTTGCAGAGGGCCTCACTAAGTAGATGAGGCTGGCCGCGAACCCGGATCCTCCGGTCTCAGCCTCCCAAGTACTGGGATTACAAACGTGCGCCACCACGCCTGGCTTGACTTTGAGATTCTATGCTCAGTGTATTAGGTGGCTGGGACTCCCATAACAAAATACAACAACCTAGGCGACTTCAACAACAGGCACTTATTGTCTTACAGTTGTGGAGGCTGGACGTCCAAGACCAAGATGTTGGCAGGGTTGGTTCCTCTGAAGCTGTGAGGGAAGCACCCGTTCTAGCCTCTCTCCCTGTCTTGTAGCTGCATCTTCTCCCTGAGCCTTCGCTTCTTCCTTCCGTACGTGTCTGTATCCAAATTTCCCCTTCTTATAAGGACAGCAGTCACAGCAGATTAAAATTCAAGAGAACGAACCCATTTTCCTCTGGTTACTTCTATGAAGACCCACTTCCAGAAAGGTCACTTCTTTTTTTTTTTTTTTTGGCAGTATTGGGGATTGAATCCAGGGGCATTCTACCTCTGAGCTACACCCTCAGGCCTATTTTTTTATTCTTTATTTTGAAACAGGGTCTCACTCAATTGCGGAGGCCTCACTAAGTAGCTGAGGCTGGCCACGAACCCGGATCCTCTGGTCTCAGCCCCCCAAGTACTGGGATTATAAGCGTGTGCCACCACACCTGGCTAAAAGGTCATTTCTGACATAGGAATTTGGAGGGGACTCAATTCAGTCCATAACAACTGAAGGTCAACTTCTCTTTGCTTTTAAAGTAAAACCAGAATCCCCTAACAGGATCTCCAAGGCCCCTGTGGAAGTGCCCCCATGTACCACAGTCATGTCTTAGGCCGCTCACATGACCTCAGGTACCCGCCGTGGCCTCCCGTCGCTCCTCCATCTCCACCCCACCTTGACTCTGTTTCCTCCTCCATCCAATTCAGATCCTCCAGAGTCATCTGAAATCCTTCCTTCTATTTTTGTCTCAGAGTACTTAAAATTTATAATTACATGTTGTTTTGTGTGATTATTAATAGTACCTCCTGAATGGTACCAGGAGGCATATTTTTTATGTTGCAACTCAGCACACATAGGTACATTTCAAGGAAACACCAATGTTCTGAATAAAAATATTTGTTCTTAGCCAAGTGTGCTGGTGCACCGCCAGTGATCCCAGTACTTGGGAGGCTGAGACAGGAGGATCTTAGGTTCAAGGTCTGCCTCTGCAACTTAGTGAGAACCTTAGCAACTTAGTGAGACCCAGTTTCAAAATAAAAAAATAAAATGGGGCTGGGGGTGTATCTCATAGGAAGAATGCCCCTGGGTTCCATTCCTAGCATCACAAAAAATAAATTTAAAAAATCTGTCCTGGCCGGGCAGGCGCAGGCTGGTGGCGCACGCTTGTAATCCCAGTACTTTGGGAGGCGGAGACCGGAGGATCTGGGTTCGCGTCCAACCTCAGTGAACTATCTCTCTCTCTCTCTCTCTCTCTCTCTCTTTCTTCTCTCCTCTCCTCTTCTCTCTCTCTCTCTCTCTCTCTCTCTCTCTCTCTCCCTAGTGAGGCCCTCCGCAACTTCGTGAGACCCGGTTTCAAAAATAAAGCATAAAAAAAAAATAGGGCCGGGGGTGTAGCGCGGAGGTAGAACGCCCCTGGGTTCAATCCCTGGTACCACACACACACACAAAAAATCTGTCCTTACTGTGTTCAATATTTTGATATTTTCTAGTCCATCTCATTTTTTAAATTATGGTAACATATAGAGAACAGAAAATTTACCATTTTCATTTTACCATTGTAGGTGTGTGTGTGTGTGTGTGTGTGTGAGAGAGAGAGAGAGAGAGAGAGAGAGAGAGAGAGAGAGAGAGAATAGACAGACAGTCAGACAGACAGACTTGGGATTAAACCCAGGGGCATCCTACCACTGAGCTACACCTCCAGCCTTTTTTATTTTGAAACAGGGTCTCACTAAGTGTCTGTGTGCTGGCCTCAAACCCACAATCCTCCTGCATGAGCCTCCCAAGTACCGGGATTCATATTTAGGTGCACAGCTCTGCAGCATTAGCACATTCACATTGTTGGGCCACCATCACCACCATCCAAATCCAGAATTTATTCCTCATCCCAAACGGAAACTGTGCCCATTAAACCACAAGTCCCCATAAGCGCCCTTTCCCACCTCCCCGCAGCCCCCGCCACTCCGCTTCCCCTCTCGGCGAATGTGAGCGCTCTAGGAGTTTCAAGTAAGTGGACCCCTGCAGTGGGACTGACTTGATTCACTCGTCATAAAGTCCTCAAGGTTCATCTGTGCCATCGCACATGTCAGAGCCCCCTTTCTTTTAAAGATGGGGTAGCGTTCCATTGTATGGACAGCCACATTTTGTTTATCTAGTCATCCATCACTGCAGATGCCATGCATCTCACCTTTTCGGTAACGCCACCGTATACACGAGTGTACAAATCAATCTCTCTCTCTTTCTTTTATTTTTTGTGTGTGGTCTGGGGATGGAACCCAGGGGCATTCTACCTCCGAGGTACACCCTCAGCCCTGTTTTATTCTTTTATTTTATTTTTGTGGTACTGGGGATTGAACCCAGGGGCATTCTACCTCTAAGCTATTCCCCCAGCCCTATTTTTTATTTTTATTTGGAAACAGGGTCTCTTGTTAGGTTGATGAGAGCCTCACTATTTGCTGAGGCTGTCCTTGAATCTGCCATCCTCCTGTCTCAGCCTCCCAAGTACTGGGATTACAAGCGTGTGCTAACACACCCAGCTTACAAATATCTCTTCAAGTCCTTGCTTTCAATTCTTTTGAGTACATACCTGGAAGTGGACTTTTCTATTTCATTTTTAAGAGGTTGGTTATGACCCTCTACTTTGACTTCACAGCCACCTGCAGCTTGGAAGGTGCTAGATTTTCTGTGCTGCATTCTCAGCCCCGAGCATGGTGCCTGGCATCATGTAACTATTTTTGGAGGAATGTTCAATTAAACAATAGATGTAAAAGACCCCACATTTCTGGGTAATTTTTTTTATTGCTCCTCGATGAATAAAGGCAACAGAGCTTTCATTTTCTTTTCTCTCTTTTTTTTCACACATTATGTGAATGCTGCTATTAATTCCACTGAATACTATGGTTATATTGTCCTAGAGAGTGTACATCATTTATTACAATGACAACATTTTCTGAGCGCAAGCCACAAATTATCTCAAAATGATGTGGAATAACAGTGTGTTAAAATGTTTGGGCACAAAAATCACACATTATTAATTAAGTCTTCAGAGATTTTTCTTGAACTTTCTCCATGGATCTTTTTTTAATGCTGTGTAGATTATACCTAATTGACTTAGCATGAATATTCTTGTAATGATTCTAAATTTAGTTTTTAGACTAAGATTTTACTACTGTGGGAAAAACATGGCTGTTTAACACCCCTAGTTTATGAGTGTAATAATGACCTTTATCACCTCAAAAGCAAGTGGACTGGGTTCTTTTTTATTTTGAAACAGTCTTGTTAAGTTGCTGAGGGTCTCACTAAGTTGCTGAGGCTGGCCTTGAACCTATGATCCTCCTTTCTCACCCTCCCACGTACTGGGAATACAGGTGTGCCCCACTATGCCCAGAGGACTGAATCCTTTTTTATTTTTTCTTGGTACTAGAAATTGAACCCAGGGGCATTCTACCTCTGAGCTACACCCCCAGTCCTATTTTATTTTTTATCTTGAAACAGGGTCTTGCCAAGTTGCTAAAGGTCTTGCTAAGTGGCTGAGGCTGGCCTTGAACCTTTGATCCTCCTGTCTCAGCCTCCCAAGTACTGGGATTACAGGCGTGCTTCACCACACCTGGCTACAGACCAAATTCTTATTTGTCTTACTTGTAATTTCACTGTAGTGGAATTACTATCTTCTAGGAAAATCTCCAGTTCAGTTTTACAGCTGAACAACCTCCTCCTCTTCATTATTATTATTATTGTTGTTGTTGTTCTTTTATTTTTTGGCACTGGAGATTGAACCCAGGGGCATTCTACCTCAGAGCTACACCCCAGCCCTATTTTATTTTATTTTTATTATATTTTTTTTAAACAGGGTTGAGCTAGGGAGCTAGGTTGCTGAGAGAGTTGCTATGTTGCTGAGACTGGTCTTGAACTTGTGATCCTCCTGTCTCAGCCTCTCAGGTACTGGGATTTCAGGCGTGCTCCATCATGCCCGGCTCACAGCTGAACTTTTAAACATATTTCTCCTTTCCCACTTTGGAATATTCTTTATTCCCAAACTTCAACTATGGCAACCAAATAGTATACTTTAATCATTACAAATCATTACAAGCATCCTTGAAGGGAATCAACTTTTAATCATTTATGCATGATTATCTCTTCTTTCCTAGTTCAGATCTGCCACACCTCAGCTTTGTAGGCCAACTATCCAATGTATCCTAAGGTATAAGACGGAAAAGTGTGGTAGAGAGAACACAAAGATTACAATATTGGGGGGAAAGATGGGGAATGAAAAACCGGAAGGCAAAGATGGAATGCACACCTGTATTCATTCTCACCCTTCCGTAGCTCCCTCTGCACCTGCCTCTTAGGGTGCAGAGGACCCACCTGTGCCCGGCGAGGGACAGAAGGACCCTTTGCCAACCACCTTAGGCTCCCATTTCCTTTCCGTGCCCAAATTCTCAAATATGCATGCACATGTACTCTCCCTCCAGTGTCAAGAGCCCCATCTCCATTCCCACTGCCTCTCCAACATGCTCCCGGTCACCTGGGGGCCCTCTGCCACCAGGCGGAAGGGCCTTTCCCCGGCCTCGTCCTCCTTGACCCTCTCTGCAGAGGACCCTGCGATGCACTCACTTCCTGGAAGCGTTCTGTGTTCTCAGCCTCTAGAGACCACATCCTCCTTGGATTTTCTGGCCTCTCTGACTGCTCCTTTGGAATTTTCTTCCCTCCCCCTTACAGAGGCTCTGCCCTAGATCTCCTCAGACTCTCCACACTTGTGTGTATGTGTGTGTATGTGTGTGTGTGTGTGTGAGAGAGAGAGAGAGAGAGAGAGAGAGAGAGAGAGAGAGAGCGCGAGCGAGACCTGGGGATTGAACCCAGGGGTGTTCTCCCTCTGAGCCACATTCCCAGCCCTTTTTATTTTGAAACAAGGTCTCACTAGGTTGCTGAGAGTCTCGCTACATTGCTGAAACTGGTCTTGAACCTGCAATCTTCCTGTCTCAGCCTCCCAAGTACTGAGATGACAGGCGTGCACCACCACGCCCGGCTCCACTCTCTTCTTCAGAGATTTCATTTACAATCTCTTTGTCAATGACTTCTGAATCCCAACTCTCTACATTCCAATTGCCAGGGAGAGCTTCTCACTGGAGGGTCTGCTGGCCTCTGTTGACCTTCTTCTGGCTCCAGCTATGTGGCCCTTCCACAGTTTCCCTCTGGCCCGCCCCTCCATCTCGTTTCCTCTGACCCTGTGGGCCCTGGGTGCCTTATTTCTGGAGCATAAACACCTTGCACAATAGACCTGGTCTTGCTGTCCAGGTCTTGCACAGACTCAGTTCCCAGCCCTGCTCATATCAGCGTGCACCCCATGAAAACCTCCGTGAGTCCCTGCATCTCCTTTGGGGTCTGGTTTAGTCCCCTCTGGCTCTTGGGACTCTCTTACCTGGCCCTATCCCTCAGTCCAAACTCATTTCCTAGGTGTCTGCAACATGAGCCGTCCTTTCATGACAGGACAGCCCTCTTGGCCCATCAGCAGGCCCCGTCCTCTCTTTCCTGTGTCATCAGGAACATCGTCCTCCTCACTGTCCTTTGTCCACCTGGTCACAGTCAAATCAACAGCCTTCAGGGCCCCACAGCCTCCTCCCTCAGTGTGTCTTCCCTGGTTAACCGTGCTTGTTTTCCATGCTTGGCCTCCTACCCAGGACAGGGAGCAGGCTTAAACTTACCCCTCCGCCTGTAGCACCTAACACCATCCTTGATACCCCATAAACTCAATGTGCCTCTCGCAGAGTGACAGACCCCTTCACTGACTCTGCCATCTACCGATGTCTACTCTGGGCTTCCAGAAAGTTTTCCTGACAATAATCTTGTATTCAGCTCTTATTTCACCTACTGTGCCCAACCTGCACAAGTTAATGCCCCAAACTTCAGATTTTTACATATATATATATATATATATATATATATATATATATATAAACTGAAGGGTGATTATTGTACAACAGGGGTGTAAACATTTAGGAGACTCTTCTGGACCAAGCTTATTTTCGGGTTAGAGCTTCCATTTTCCTTCTTTGCATCCGTATTTGCTTCTGGTCGTGGGTAGTAAGCTCAGATCATTAACCTAGCATTTATATGGGCTGGAAAAGACACAAACTCGAGGACTTGGGCTTCCTCCTACTGTGTTATTTTGTCCTAACTCTTGGTCTCTTCCTGAGATAGAATGAACAGAGAGCGCTGGGTCCCGTAATGTGACAAGCTGCATCCCAGGGGCTGGTCACAGGCAACGACGCGAGGCTGTTTGGGCTGGAGCACTTCTGAGCGTGCAGCCCTGCCAGCCTGTCGCCAGGGCGGCCGGGTGTGGAGGGAGCCCCGTCTTCCAGCCCGTGCTAATGATCACTCGAGGCAGGGCCTCGCAGCGGCGGAAAAACGCGTGCAGAGGGGCGCGCCTGGTGGGACGTGGCCCAGAGGGGAGGTGCAAAGAGCCGAAGCGCGCTGGCAAGTTGTCCATGTTTGGTCCTGCAGCTGCGCGTAGGCGCGGGGACCGCGCGGCTGGGGAGGGTCCCGGTCCCGCGCGGGTGGGCGAGGGGCTTCCCGCGCCCCGCAGCTCGCCGCGCCCCCGCCCGCGGCCTCGCTCTTTGTCCCCGCGAGGGCCGCCCGGGGCCGGCCTGGAGGCGGGCGCGGCCGGGACAGCGGCGGCGGCAGCAGCGCCCCGCCCGCCCGCCCGCCCGCCACGTCCCCGCGCGGCGCAGCGCCCCCTGGCGAGTGGCGCGGGCAGCGCGCGCGGCGGCGGGCCCGGTTGCCATGGTGACGGGCGGCAGCCGCCGCCACAGCAGGCCGGCCCCAGCGCCAGCGCCGCCGCGGCGCGGTCGCTCAGTGTGTGGGAGAGCGGCGGCGGCCGGGAGCGGGCGCGGCCCGCGGCTTCAGCATGGAGGACGGCTTCTCGAGCTACAGCAGCCTGTACGACACGTCGTCGCTGCTCCAGTTCTGCAACGGTGAGGCGCGGCGGGCCGAGGCGGGAGGCCGCGCGGGCGCATTGTGCTGGGGCCGCGGCGGCGGGAAGCGCGGGGAAGGCGGCGGCGGCGGCGGCCCGGCCCGGGACGTGCTGCTCTCTCTCGGCTGCAGCTCGGCCCGGCTCGCTCGGTGCGGGATGCACCGGCACAGCCCGGAGCCGGCACGACCGGGATGCGCGCGGGCGGCTGAGCTGCACCGAGCCCGGGCGGGCCACTTGGAGCCGCCGCGGTGCAGGGCAGCCCAGAGCCTTTAAATGGAAAGCCCGGGCGGACTGGCCTCGGAGCCCCGCGTCGCTGTGTTGCTTACGGGATCATAGTTTATTGTTGTTGCATTTTTTTTTAAAACAGGAAGGAAACATTCATTCCCACCGATCTGGCATCTTTTAAAAACATATAATATCCTACATGCTTGAGAGATACGTGAGTCTCACGAGCAGGGTTGAAAAAGATTTTCACAGCACACTGCATATTTTATCAGACCATGATGTGTGATAATTCATGCACAAAAGTTTAGCACACACACATTTTTTAATTTTTTGCATGTAGGATTTATTGCTTCATCAGAGGGCCCCAAAAGTTCATTAAAGGAAAAGAAATGTGTATTTCATAGAATTTGCTTAAATGCAGTCGGGGTGATTTTGAATTCTAGGCCCTTGGCTGATGGGAGAAATTTATTTTGCAATTGTAATTGTGATCTAGGGAGACTTCTCTTGTTTAACACCTGTTTGCAAACAGGAGGTATCACTATAGCAATAAGGGTATGGAGTGTGTTGATTCATCCTCTATTCTGAATATATATATATATACACACACATATATATATATATATATTCTTTTTGGTGAAATATGTTATCTTTTTCATGACTGCATATTCTAACAGTTTTTGCAACTTACAATTTTCATATGGGGCAGGTAGAATGGAGTTGGTACTCTGCTAGACATTGGCGTACTTTATAGCATTGTATAGTACTGTATAGTATAGTATTCTATGGCTATATAGTCATAGAATGGTTTTGCTTCCCAGTAGGTTGAACATATTCTTCAATTAATATTTTGAGTAGTTTTCTTAGTTGACTTTTATAAGCCATCATATTTGAGTTACTATTTTTTATCGCCAAGGTACATGTTCATGGTAGAATTCTCCCTGTTAGTTGTAAAAGGCATGTAGCTGAAAATAATATGAAATGACTTCCAGGCATAAAGCCTTTAAAAAAATTACTATGTGGGCATATCATTGGCAGTTTAATTTAGGATATGAAAATGAGTGTAGATATTTTTATTTGAGCAGTTGTTCCGGAGCCTGGTCATATGGTTCCTAAATAGGAGTTCAGTCATGAAGTTGGCTTACACAAATATTCATGAATGTTTTGGTTTTCTGCCTTTTCCTATTAATGGCCAGCACAGAGATATTGGTATGGTATTTTATTGGTCATGATGTCTAGGAGAACGTAAAAACCAGCTCTTGTATATTATAGAGGCAATAATTTTAAGAAAAATCACTTTACAATCAAACAAGATCACTTCAAATGCAATCATGTTATAACTGTTGAACAACTTGTCTCAAAAAGTTCTTAGCTCTGTGTTATTTTTGGGGTCGCCTTATAAATAAAGTTTAAAGCCAGAGTAGTCTTTGGGAGCAGAAATGAATGTTAACTGACAATGTTTAGGCAATAGATGTTTTGACATGAAATTATTCAATTTAAGAGGCTCCCATCAAGTGCAAATATAAACGAATACTATTTAGTTAATTACTATGATGGTTCAATTAAAGCAGCAGATCCCAGAAACACCATTTGACCAAGAACTAAATTAAACATTTGGATATTTCATTAGCGACATTGAAAAAATTCTTTCTTTTTAAAGTAGAGATTTACATTACAATGGCAAGACAAGACTGCAACGGGATAATATATGAACTCATACATTTTCATACGTCGGGTGCGCTTCGTGCTTTTAATAGTGACAGGAACTCAAAAGTCATTGTTATACTCTATTAGCTTCAGAAAATGCAATCCATACTTATTATCTGGCTGACTCTCACGGTGAAATAAAGATAGAAGATAATGTGTAAGAGAAAAGGGAGAGAGATGTTGTTTCTATGAATGAAATAGCTATCCTCCCTTACACTCTTGTTCTTCTTAGCTCCCCTACTTAGTTTGTAATGGCTGCTAAATGTAAAGTTTGGCTTTTCTAGTTCTCCTGACAAGTCTGTCTATCCTCATCTTTTAGGAACTGGCTCTTTAAGTAGAAAATGTGTGAATTGCTTTTTTCTTCAGAGTATTTGAAATCTGTAAAGTGAGCTTGAAGTCATAAACTTCTTGGATTGAACCAGGAGCATTCTACCTCTGAGCTACACCCTCAGCCCTTTTTTATTTTTTATTTTGAAACAGCATCTTGATAAGTTGCTGAGGTTTTCGCTAAGTTGCTGAGGCTAGCCTCAAACCTGTGATCCTCCTATCTTAGCCTCTCAAGTACTGGGATTACAGGCATGCAACACCACACCCGTACACACAAACTTCTTTTTACTATTGTAAGAAAAACTGCAGTGGTTTGAAAAGTAGACAATAGCTATTCTTTATAAGACAGTCTATGAATTGGGAAACACCATTTTTCACTCCACATTTTCTTCAGAGCCTCCCTGTCAGGTAGTAGCAGTATCACCCTCCCTTTACATATGGGGAAACTGAGGCTGAAAGAGATTTGGTAACTATTTATTTTTTATATTTTCTGGTACTGGGGATTGAACTCAGGGGCATTCTACCTCGGAGCTACACCCCCAGCCCTATTTTTTTATTCTTTATTTTGAAACAGGGTCTCACTAAGTTACGGAGGGCCTCACTAGGTAGAGAGAGAAAGAGACAGGGAGAGAGGGGGAGAGAGAGGGGAGGGGGAGAGAGCGAGCAAGTGACCTGAGGCTGGCCGCGAACCCGGATCCTCCGGTCTCCACCTCCCAAAGTACTGGGATCACAAGTGTGCGCCACCATGCCCGGCTCCTATTTTTGTATTCTTTATTTTGAAACAGGGTCTCACTAAGTTGCAGAGGGCCTCACTTAGTAGCTGGGGCTGGCTGCAAACCTGGATCCTCCGGTCTCAGCCTCCCAAGTACTGGGATTACAAGCATGCGCCACCACGCCTGGCTGAGATTTGGTAACTTTAAAAGGCCATATAATTAGTAAGTGCTCAGATACTCTAACTTTTGTTTGTGTTAATACTGCTACTGAGATATTCACATACCATGAATAGGCTCTCCCTTTTAGAGTATACCATTCAGTGTTTTTTTTGTTTTATTTTTTTTTTTATGGGGATTGAACCCAGGGCATTCTACCTCTGAGCTACACACCCAGTCCTATTTTATTTTTTATTTTGAAACAGTGTGTCACTAAGTTGCTGAGGCTGGCTGCACACCTGTGATCCTCCTGTCTCAGCCTCCCAAGTACTAGGATTACAGGTTTGCACCACCACACCTGGCTCTATAAATATATTAAAACCATTGAATGGAGCCAGGTGTGGTGGCGCATGCTTGTAATCCTAGTACTTGGGAGGCTGAGAGAGGAGGATCGCAGGTTCTAGGCTAGCCTCAGCAACTTAGCAAGGCCCTCTGTAACTTAGACCCTATTTCAAAATAAAATAAAATAAGGCTGGGGATATAGCTCAAAGGTAGAATGCCCCTGGGTTTAATTCCCAGTACCACAAATATATATATATATATATATATGTATTCATAGAATTGTGCAAGCATTACTGGTATCTAATTGTAGAACATTTCTGTCACCCCCCAAAAGAAGCCCTAGTACTACTGGCAGTCTCTCCTCATTGCCCCAGCACCCTTGCCCCTGGCAACTGCTAATCTCCTTTCTGTCTCTGTAGATTCTGGACATCTCATGTAAATGGAATCGTACAACATTTGGTCTTTTGTGACTAGCTTCTTCGGATTGGCATATGTTCTATGGTTCATCCGTGTACCATGTGTCAGTATGCCATTCCTTTTTACGGCTGAATAATATCCCATTGTATGGTTATACCACACTTTGTTTATTCACTCACCATTTGTGTACATTTGTGTTTTCCTACTCTTTGGCTATTATGTATGATGCTACTGTGAACATTCATATACACATTTTTGTGTGAACATATATTTTCAGCAGATACCTAGGAGTAGATTGCTTGGTCATACTAGTAACTCTAGGTTTTACATTTTTGAGGAACTAATATGAGTTTGTTTTTTGTTTTTGTGGTACTGGGGATTGAGCCCAGGGGCATTCTACCTCTGAGCTATACCCCTAGCCCTATTTTTTTGTTTTTTATCTTGAAACAGAGTCTCTCTAGGTTGATAAGTGTCTCACTACTTGCTCAGGCTGTCCTCGAACCTGCGATCCTCCTGTCTCAGCCTCCCAAGAACTGGGATTACAGGCATGCACCACCATGCCCGGTTTAATATGAGTTTTTGAAATCTAATTATCAAGCTCTTTTTATTACACCTTGCAGATGATAAAAGAATGAGGAATTAAGGAAATAGATGAAAGAAAGAAGAGGAGCAAAGAACACAGCGCTGCTCCTTCATTTCTGTGAGTCCTTTAGGTCTTTCCCTCCATCACAGCTCACCAAACGAGTCAGCGCACATCCTTGTTGCTCCTGGCCACAGGGGGTGAGAATCTCAGTGTTTCAAGGGACCTGGCAGGTCATTGCATCTCATGCTTTACTTTCTTAGGTCTCTGAGCTGTTTTTTCAAAGTAAAATGGACCCAGAAACCCATATGTCGAGCAGATAGACGTGGGACTGCTCTGGCTGAAGGGGGGGGCTCCTTCCCTGCCCCACCCCTCCAGGACTTGGAATCTGCTCTGCTGGGGAGGCAGGGGGGTTCCTCAGCCTGTGCCTGAGCAGTGCTGGGACCCTGGAACTCGCTACCTCCCCATGCAGTCCATGTCTTCTTTGGACAGTTCAGATTGTCGGTTCCTATGTGCAGTTAAAATTTGGCCCAGATTTTGCCCCTGGGTCCACAGAGAAGAGGTTTGATCTTTCATATTACTAGGTCATCAACATGTTTGCAGGTATGCATGCAGCTCTTTCTTGAGTCTTTTAGTTAAGCGTTGCCATTAAAAAATTCTTCCTAATTTGGGTGTGGTGGCACACGCTTGTAATCCCAGTACTTGGGAGGCTGAGACAGGAGGATCGCAGGTTTGTGGCCAGCCTCAGCTACTTAGTGAGACCCTATTTCAAAATAAAGAATAAAAAAAAAAAAGGACTGGGAGTGTAGCTCAGAGGTAGAATGCCCCTGGGTTCAATCCCCAGTACTGCAAAAAAAAAAAAAAAAAGAAGAATCACTTATTTAATAATCTTAAACAGCTCGATGCAATGCCACATGCCTGTAATCCCAGTGCTTGGGAGGCTGAGACAGAAGGATCACCAATATGAGGCCAGCCTTGGCAACTTAGTGAGACCCCGTTTCAAAATTAAGTAAATAAATAGGATTCGGGATGTAGCTCAGTGGTAGAGCACCCCTGGGTTCAGTCACCACACACACACACACACACACACACACACACACTCCTAAATATCTTTTGGCACCTATAGTATTGGTGATTTTCTCTTAACTATGACTATGGTAGAATTTTCAAGTTGGCAAATAGTTGGGTTTCAACCAGGATCAAGGAACTTGTGTGAGGGAATTATCCGGACTTAGCATTATGAAGTATTTTCAAGCCTCTTTTGCATTCCCACGTGGTGACAGAGTCCTGACTTAGGCATTCTGTGACAGCAGAATCGAGAGAAAATGCTTTCATGGAAAAGTGCAAGGCGGGCACCGGGCGAGGCGAGGATTTCTGATTGGTGCGCTTGGGCCTCCACCCAGCAAGGAATTTATTTTATAGCCAAACCACAAGCATTTATGACATTATAAACAAACCCAAGTGTTTTGGTGGAAAATTCGCAAAACTGTGTTTAAAAAGTAATCAGTAATTGTTATTATTAATATCTGAGACAGTGGAAGCTTTTCCTTTATTCTTTAAGAAAATAAACATTTAACTGGGTGGCAGGTGAATAAGAAAAGAGAAATAACCTCTCTGTTTCAAGTCTGCTTATGCTATAAAACTAGAAGTGTGAAACCTTAATCACGGATACCATGGAAAATTGTGCATTAAAGCATTTTCTCACTAGTAAGGCAGTCTCTTCAAGGACTTAAAATCAGTAGTATTTTGTACTATTTAGAATAATTTCTTTTGGGAAAAATTATTATTCAACTTTTTTTTTTTTTCTTTGTGGTACTGGGGATTGAACCTAGGAATCTGGGCTTATTCATGGAGGGCTGCTTCTAGTATTAGCAAAATGTTTTAAATGCCTTCAGAAACATTGATAATAAAAAAGAAAAAGTATGCTATAAACTGTACATGCCATGTAGCTGTTACTGATAGAAGCCCTCCCCACCAAGCTTCACATTGTCTCATAGATGTTTGACAGATACATTTAATGTATCTGTCAAAGCCACACCTCAAAGGTTGAGGTGTGGCTTTAGACTTGGACAGGAGCAAGTGTATATCATCTTTGGCTTGCTTTAAAGAAATAGCTCTTTGGAAGAGTTTTTCTTTCTTTTAAGTATTGTACTTATTATTCAATTAAGAATTGGGTAGATACACTTCCAGTCTTGTTTACTCTAAAGCTGTGCCTTTACTGGAAAATACAGTGGGTGTGGAAAACCACGCCTTTGCAGAGCACTTACTTACATTTTAAAATGCAATTTTATTTATCCTGCCAGCTTTCTGGAAAATACTTAAACTGTCTTTAATGACTGCCCCCACTGATGGGGCAGACCTGACCTGTAGTGTCCGTGCTGCCCGAGGGCAGGAGCTCCGAGCCCAGATCCTCCTGCCCACTGTGTGCGTCTAGCAGGAGGCCCCCAGCTGCAGGCTCTGCCGTCAGAGGGAGGGAGGCTGCTGGCTGCACAGTCCATCATTTGTGAGGTGTGGGCCAGGCCTGGCGGTGTCCCCGCCCCGCTGCACCTGGTCTGAAGTCGTCCCCGCCAACAGCCTTTCAGGCGCATGGCGTACAGGTAAGACAGGAGGCTGGAGGTGGGTGTGCGTGGTCAGGGCTTCAAGTCCACGTGACAGATCAGTCCATTCCTAATGAATACCTGCCGCGGGCTTAGGGCAGTGATAAGTGTTAAAAACCAGGTCTCTGCCAGGAACCGTGGGCTCTTCTTCCCTCACCTCGCCTCTCATCTGGCCCTCAGTGGATTCTGCTTCCCAAATAGCTGACCACCATCCCTCCTGCTTTAGCCCGGACCTCAGAGCTCCTCACCCAGGTTCAGTTTGGTTTGAACGACTGCCCCAAACTCATCTGTCTCCAGTCTCAGTCCCCTTCAGCCCCTTCTTTTGTGAATTAAGAGTGTGAGTACCCCTTGCTATCAGGGCTGTTTCCTAAGGAAGGCAAACTGGGGCACCCTTCCAGGAGGGTGGGCAAGGGGGAGGACATTCCAGACCAGGGAAGCTTCAGGAAGCCCTCCCTGGTGGAAAGAGCCCTTGGGGAACTGAAAGGAGGTAGCATGTGGTGACAGATTAAGGAGATGAGCAGCTTGCAGTGAGGCGGGGGAGGGGGTGTGGGCTTAGCCCAGGCTAAGGAGTTTCCTCTTGCTTCCAGAAGCAGGGAGGGCATAGGGGACAATGTTGAAACACCAGAGTGACTTGATCAGGCCGTCAGGATTTTTGTTTTTGAGACAGGGGCTTGCTGTGCTGCCCAGGTTGGCTTCAAACTCCTGAGCTCAAGCTATCCTCCTATTTTAGCTTCCTGAATAGCTGGGAGTACAGGTGTGTTCTGCTGCGTCTAGCTAGACTTTCAGGTTTTTTGGTGGGGGGTGGTACTGGGGATTAAACCCAGGGGCATTCTACCTCTGAGCTACACATCCAGCCTTATTTTTTTTTTTGTTTTGTTTTTAATTTTGAGACAGGGACTCACTAAGTTGCCAAGGGCCTCGCTAAGTTGCTGAGGGTGGCCTCAAACCTGGGATCCTCCTGTCTCAGCCTCCCAAGTACTGGGATTACAGTTGTGCATCACCACACCTGGCTCTGGCTAGACTTTCAGTTTTGAAGTCACTCTCCCTGTGGTGGGGAGGGCAGGCTGGAAGAGCAAGCCAGGTGGAGGTGGGAGTCTAAGGCTGCTTTCCAGAGAGAGCCAGGGCAGTTTCCACTGGAGGTGGGGGGGGGTTGCAGGCTCAGGTACCTGGGCTTGGTTAGGAGCAGGGAGAGGCAGGGACTGAGGACCCCAGGCCGGCTCCTCCACCAGGCAAGAGCATGTGCAGAAGTAGGAGACGGGAGGAGGTGGGGTGGACGATGGGTTAGTGCAGCCTGTGAGATGCGCAGCCGAGGCGAGGTGCTGACCAGGCAGGGGTGAAGGGTCTGCATTTGCCAGCTATCAGCACATAGAAATGGAATCGTGAGCACAGATGAGCTCACCTTAGGAGATATTAGACACCCAGAATGCACCTCCCAACAGATCCAGTCAGCACAACCTTCTGCTGCCCTCTCTCCAGCTCGGGCTCCCAAGGCCCCTGAGGGTATGGCTCGAGGGGCTCGCCCACCTGCCATCACTGTCCCGTGGGGAGAGGTGCCCTGCCACAGACTATACGCTTCTTCTAGGCAGTTTCGCGGGATCATCCTTGCGTCTTAGCTCCCTAGCACTGCCTGGCACGTGATGGGTTCCCTGGTGAATGTCCACTGAGCCAATTCAGGGACTGGCTAATTTAGCTTACAGTACTCCTCAAACACACACCCGGCATGGGGCCTCCCACGTAACAGGTGTACAAGAGGAAGAGCACTGAGGAACCTTCCTTAACATCTTGTGATGTATCTGTGTATTATATATCACGTGTGTCTTATCTACATATGCATGTATCACGCCTACACACACACAGGATATATGTGACACTTCGCTCTCCCCGCCATCAAAGGACCGGTAGACATAGGCATTCAGAGGGAAGGTATTCAGATGGGGGTCCTTATCACGAAACCCAGAGACCTGACTGCAGGGCGACAAGGGCACCGGCCTGGTGCAGTCAGCTCTTCTGCACCATCAGTACAGTATGCCTCTAGCTGGACACTGTGTCACTTGAGCCAATAAGGAGAGACATTTGGGAAAAGCGTGTGGTGGTTCGACAGTCTTAACACACGTTATTTTCAGCGAAAGTAATTGACACAATGAAGTCGTTCTTGGCAAAACCAGCACTTTTAGCAGTAAAAAGGATTTGACTTAAATCGCCCCCAAAGAAGTTATGTAACCAGAATCTCACATTCTTAGGGAAACATGCTGCAGTTGGGAAGTGGTTGAATGGAGTTAGGACTTTCTTGTTCTACAGCGTTATTTCACACGCTAGCCCTGGCTGTAGACATCACACGCACACCGAGAAGCCCGAGGAATAGGAAAGATGAAAAGCCTCAGGAACAGGGCTTGGTGACGAGTGTCCCGAGTGACTTGCACTACTCTCCCGTCCCCTGCATGCAGCGTAAAACGTGGCAGCCACTCCCCAGGGACCACAGGACTGTAATAAAGATAATGATCAGTTAGCGTGGCCTCACCAGATCAGGCCTTTGGAAAGAAATTAAGCAGGATTGCCCACACTCCACTGCCCTCAAAGACTAAAATTTGGCTCCGTGTGCAATTTCTTTGCCTTTCTTGAAAACGGTCTTTTATCTAGTTGATATAATTTAATTATGTAAAAATATGTGTTCAGATTGCATCTTTTACTTAATTACATCTCACACCACAGAGTTATTATTTCCTAACCAGTGCTTGTGCCTTTTGAAAGTAGGGACCATGTCTCATTCATCTTTATCTCCCCAGCACTGAGCCGTGTGTGTGTGTGTGTGTGTGTGTGTGTGTGTGTGTGTGTATTTAGCAGGGGAGGAGAAGAAACCTTGCCCTATGGAGTGCTCAGGTGTTGGCCTAAGCACTTTGTGTGTATTCTCTCTCTCTCTTTTTTTTTTGTGGCACTGGGGATTGAACCCAGGGGCATTCTACCTCTGAGCTACACCCCCAAGCCCTATTTTTATTTTTATTTTTAAACAGAGTTTCACTAGGTTGATGAGAGTCTCACTACTTGCTGAGGCTGTCCTCGAACCTGCGATCCTCCTGTCTTAGCCTTCCAAGTACTGGGATTACAGGAGTGTGCCACCATGCCTGGCTGTATTTTCTCATTTAATTTAATTTAACTCTTTGAGGTGGGTACTATGATCCTCTTCATTTGGGCTGAAGAGGAAACAGAGGACACCAGTTTTAAGTAACTTGCTCCGGGTGCTAGTACATCTCAGAACTGGGATCTGAACCCACGCACCCTGGCTCCCAGGCACTCAGTTATGTTTGATGAAGGGTGATGGATCAACAGATGGGAATGATCCTAGACATGAAAGGGGGCTGCGAGGGAATGGTCCGAGCCGGTCCCTGGCCTCAAGAGAGGCCACACGCATGTTACTGGGTCAGGTTTGATCGCCTCTTTCCTGGGTTATTATCGGGGGTCTCAGGTCAAGTGTCAGTGTTGCTAAGGTTTGGATGTGGTTTGGTGTGTTCCCCAAGGGTTCATATGTTAAAGTTTAATCCCACTTGTGAGGTATGCAGAGGGCAGAAACTTAACCTGATGACGGTGTTTAGAGGCAGGGCCTTCGAGAGGTGGTCAGGATTAGAGAAGGTCATTAGGTGGAGTCCTTGTGATCGACTCCTGCTGGTTTTATAGGCAGAGGGAGCGAGAACAGAAGGGACATGCAGGCACGCATACACTCCTTGCCCTGCCGTGTGACATTCCTGGCCTCCTCGAGACCCTGCCAGCAAGGAGGCCATCAGCAGATGTGACCCCTCGGCCCTGCACCTCCAGAAATGAGCCAAAATAAGCCTCTTCATAGCTCACCCAGTCTGTGGTGGTGTGTTCTTAGCCACAGAAGACGCACAGTTGTTTTCCCTCAGATCACACCACCTCGACACTTTTAAAAGAGAGCTCGTTTATCCCTGAATTGCTTAAAGGCCCGCAGAGTGTCGCCTTTAGCCCAGGACGGCTGCCCCTGTGCACCGCCTCCTGCCTGCCTCGCTCACTCAGCATCCTGGATCCAGCTGCCCTGGACTTCTGGTAGTTTCTTTCTTTCTTTTTTTTTTTTTTTTTGGTGGTACCGGGGATTGAACCCAGGGACATTCTACCTCCAGGCTACATCCCCAGCCCTATTTTTTATTCTTTATTTTGAAACAGGGTCTCATTAAGTTGCGGAGGGCCTCACTAAGCTTGGAAAACAAAACAAAAACAAAAACAAAAAACATATATATATATATATATATATATATATATATGCACATCTCCATATATGTAGAGAGAGAGAGAGAGAGAGAGAGTGTGTGTGTGTACACACATACCTACAAATAACAGAGCTTACCATCCTGACCATGTTTGAGTGTACAGTTCAGTGGCATTGAGCACATTCACACCACCATCTGTCTGTCCACAGAGCTCTGTTTATCATCCTAGCTGAAACCCTGTCCCCATGAAACAATGCATCCCTGTCCTCCCCTCCCCTGTCTGGCCCCCGGCAGCCACCATCCTGCCTTGTCTATGAATGTCACTACTCTAGGGGTCTCTTGGAAGCGCTGTAACAGTGATTGGCAAGTAGCTTATTTCAGTCTCGGAACCCATTTATAAGCAGTAGCTTCATGAAGTTATAGAATCCCAAATTGAACAATATCTAACTAAAAAGTTCAGAGCCCTGTGCAGAGAGTGGGACAATTACCGGGCCCTCAGCTATCAGAGCCACTAAAGGGTGTCACCACATGGCACCCCAGGTACTGCCTGCACCTCTGCTCAGCCTGCGTGAGGGCCGAGTATCTCACCTCTGCGATCTGAGAAGTAAGATCGCAGGGCCAGTGTGAGGCCACCCTCGAGCAGGACAGTGTGGAGTGCTGAGCCACAGCTCTACCCACCCTTCCCGCCCCACAGCAGTCAAAGCTGCTCTTGACGGCCTTTAAAGCAGAGTGGTGTCTGAGCTCTCAGGAGGGGGAGGTGGAACGAGGCTTGAGAGCAGTTTAGAGAAACGATGAGGGGCATATGTTTGCTAAAGAAATTCCATGACATATGCCTTCTGATCACCAGTACCATGCATTCTCTCTCCATGAGCTGAGAATCTAAGAAAGGAAACAGCAGATGCAGGACCCAGGATCGAGGGAGGATCTGGACTGAAGTCCTGGAATATCTCTGAGTATTTTTTTTTTAAGATTGCTTTTGCACACTTGGCACAATTCACTGACATGAACATCTGATTGGAGCTTTTCATTTGTAGGGCCGTTGAAAAAGATAAGCAGGCATAAGCTGCACATGTCCAAAATGAATAAGTAATTCTTGAGAATTAGCACAAAAGATTATGTGCATTTCTTTCAGGATCTTCTGTAATCTCCCACAAATTGCTTTTCCAGAGGTTGGGGGCATCGGCTTTGGAGACAGGCAGATTGGGCTCGTCTTGATTCCGCATTTGCCGGGATGTCTTTGTGAACTTGGATAAATGGTTTATTCTTTCCTGCTCTCGGTTCCTCTGCTGGAATAAGGGGAGGTGGTCCCAAGGGTTGAATGAGGTGACTGTGTAGGGTCTGGGCAGAAACAGTGGTCCTCAAGTTGGGCAGTTTAAGGGGCATTTAATAAAGAGACTGTTACAAGGGCACTGGCGGGATGCGTACCAAACCGTACAGGCTTAGAGCAGTGCCGGCCTCTGGTGCAGAAGGTAGAGTTCTAGGGAGGGCCTCCAGACAGGAGCCGTGACCAGCCAACCCACAGTGACCCTACATGCAGAAGCTGGGGGGATCCGTACCCTGCCCTCAGTCGCCTCTCTCCTCCCATCTGCTGCCACTATGCCGCGTTGGGTACACCGCAGGGGAGGCCTGATGGCAGGCAGCCTCCCAGCACAGAGTACAGGAGAGGGTCACACAGGGTCTGCAGGGGAAGCTCGGGAGGCCCAGCACCGTGTTGTCTACAATGGAGATATTAGAATTTGGTAATAATGTCACATTAGCGTCATCTTAATGGTTGCAGCCGGGTTGACCTGTCCTTGTTCCTGATGCTTACTGATGTCCCATACATGTTGGATTTGGGGCCCTACCAAGTCCCTCGGTGTACTGTGTGCCAAGAATGTCCACAGCTCTGTGCTCATGCCTTATCTGTCCTTCCCCCTCCTGTCTCCACATTGAAACATGGCTGTCCCCCTGGACCCAGCTTCAGCCTGTCTCCTGGGTGAGCTCTTCCCTGACTGTGAAGCTACTTGTCTTTCCGCTGCATCTCTGAGCTGTGGTGCATTCACCTAGCTTTCTGACTTGCACGTGGTTAGTAGGGATGCCTTTGTTGCCATTGTCAGCTGGAAGCTCCTTGAGGGTCCAGGGACAGCCTGAGCTGCCTTTCATTTTACTTCCTTTTGAACCCAGGGGTGATCTACTGCCAAGCCACACCCCAACCCTTTTTATTTTTTAAATTTTGAAACAGGGTCTCACTAAGTTGCTCAGGGTCTCGCTAAGTTGTTTAGGCTGGTCTCGAACCTGCAATCTTTCTGTCTCAGCCTGCCACGTACTGGGATTACAGGTGTGTGCCACCATGCCTGGCTGGTGCTATCTTATGTTATAGTGAAAGGCAAGGAGAGAACCTCTGAATCCTGAAAAGGTTTTCAGTTTTACCACAAACATTTCTTCACAGTGTACCGTAATAAAATAATGCATATTCTTATGTAGCCACGCCTCTTGGTTATTGTGGAATGGAGTCAGAGTGTACAAACTTTCAACATTCGTAGATCACACATGTTTGTGTACATACATGGCAAAACATAATATATACTATTTTATTACCTAATTTTGTTCAACATGGCCTTTAAGGCAGGCCAAGCACTGTGCCTGTTAAGCCTACAAAATAGTAATGTTTAATTTTTGGAGGGCTTTACTGAGACGGTAGAGTTTATACAAAATGGTGTATTCTCTATAATATGGACTGCTTAAGGAATTCTTTTTTTTTTTTTTTTTTGCGGTACTGGGGATTGAACCCAGGGGTGTTCTACCTCCGCGCTATACCCCTGGCCCTATTTTTTATACTTTATTTTGAAACCAGGTCTCACGAAGTTGCGGAGGGCCTCACTAATTAGAGAGAGAGAGAGAGAGAGAGAGAGAGCACGTGCGTGCTGAGGCTGGCCGCGAACCCCGGATCCTCTGGTCTCCGCCTCCCAAAGTACTGGGATTACAAGCGTGCGCCACCACGCCCGGCTTAAGGAATTTTTTAAAGATTAATTTCAACGCATTCCATTTTCATCTTATTTACTGATCTTAAGACATAACCACAGCGTGAAACAGTGTCCACTCTAGTATTTTTCAGGTTTTTGTTTCTTGTCACTATGCTACCCAGGCTGGCCTTGAACTCCTGGGCTCAAGCAACCTTCCTGCCTCAGCCTCCCAAATATTGGGACTGTAGGTAAGGCCAGCCCACCTGGCTTGTAGTTTGCAATTTTTAAAGCACTCAGATCTGTTTCTCACTCAATTCTCACAACCAAACTCTAAGGTAAGTAAAATTCTGTGGTAACTTAACCAAGGCCAAGCAGTTAAGCTAGTAGTGCCAGGCCCCAGAGCCAGGTCTCCTGACAAAACCCAGGCTTCTCCGAACTATGCCGAGCGGCCTTCTACGCGTGGTCCTCATGTCACGTTTGCATCCATCTGTTAATCCACCTTTGTGAGAGCACTTTATTTAGAAAGAAAATAGGATACAGATACAGATCTTTTTATTCTGCAAAGTTTTTTTTTTCTTCCTAAGCCTTGAAAGTTGTTTATAGATATGCCTTATTTTATGGAAACCTAACATATCCAATTCTGACTGCATAAAACATAAACTATGCCGGGCGTGGTGGTGCATGCCTGTGATCCCAGTACTTGGGAGGTTGAGACAGGAGGATCACAGGTTCACGACCAGCTACTTAGTGAGGCCCTCTGCAACTTAGTGAGACCCTGTTTCAAAATAAAGAATAAAAAATAGGGCTGGGGATGTAGCTGGGAGGTACAATGCCCCTGGGTTTAATCCCCAGTACTGCAATAAAAACAAAACAAAAAAAGAATAAAAAAAAAAAGGGCTGGGGGTGTAGCTAGGAGGTAGGATGCCACTGGGTTCAATCCCCAGCACCGCAAAAAAAGCATCAAAACAAAACAAAACAAAAAAACAAACAAACCATAAACCATGACAAGATTTACAGAATTCCATAGCATGCTCTTAAAATTACAGAATCCCTTATCTGCATATGTATCATATTTACCAGACTCTGTTCTTCGGGTCACATCGGGGTAAAGTGGCTCGCATTTTGTTGTTGTTTTTAATTTCTGTTCTCCCTCAACTCCTGCCTTAAAGAGGCAGGTTGCTGCTGCCTTTGCAGTAGTGCACCCTTCCTCCTGTGGTCCTCCATTTGGGCTGAACAGAGCGCCCAGAAGTTGTGCCCAGTGCTTGGACAGGAATCTGGCTGGCGCTCTGCCTGTTTAAACCCAGCGCGGGGTTTATCTCAGACACGTTGAGATCCGCCAGCAGCTCCTGACTCAGGCCCACAGTCTGGGATTTCAAACTCAGAAAGCTCTGGAAACCAAATGTGCTTTGGTAACTAGTTTGTTAGTTAGACTTGGCCTGACTTGAAATCATTTGGTGGAGAAACAGAGACCCCCTTGAGTTGAGCATGTGGTTTTGAATGGTTTCTATTGACTTCTTTTAGCCAGACCTCTGCTTTTCGGTAGCGGTGCTTTGGAGTGTGATGACGGGTGCTGCCCGAGGCCTTCCTGGGGGCTTGGGCAACATCTGGTTTATGCCCCATGCTTCCATTCTGAGGCCCAAATGGGAGTTCAGCAATATTTCAGGCCCAGGGGTTTGGGGGAGAGTTTGGAGACCAGTTTGTCCTGATCACCACACCGACCCCATACCCACGCCCGGTTCCCTGGTTCCCAGGGTGGTGCCTGCTGCCACCCTGCACAGTCAGACTTCCCGTGTCCTCACCTGTGGGCCTTGCCTGACACTTGAGTGACACTGTCAGTCAGGTGACATTCGCACCCGGCCTGCGGGTGAACGGTATCCCTGGGGAACTGTGAGGCCATCATACTGCAGTCACCCGCCACAGTGTCGTCTAGAACAAGCCGGTGCCTAGAGAGCCAGGCAGCCAGACGGTGCCAGAGTCTTGTCCTGAGAAAGCAGAGTTCAGGAAGGTTCTGTTGACTTTGATAAATCCATTCGTTCCTTCCTTCTTGCTTTGCTCAGCAGGAATTTGTGTCTACTCTAAACAAAGCCTGCCATGTGGTTTGTGAAAACAGCGATACTTGACAGCCACTTAATATCTGCGCTCATAGTTTTGTGGTCGAGTCTCATTTTGCAGCAGAAAAGCTGGTGTCGGCCTTTTTACAGCTGAGGAAACTGAGGGCTGAGTAGCTTTTCCAAATCTGCAGATGCCAACACATACATGTTTCCCATCCTGCTTCCTTCATAGACTCTCAGAATTGTTGATTCCAACCTCGTCTCTCCCTTCTAAGACCCACCTTGTCTTAAAAACCAACCCAAATGTAATGATGGCTCTTTTCAGATCCCCGCGACAAGCCAGCTTCCTGTGCCACAGAGCGGGCTTCCTATTCCGTGCAGGTTTTAAGTGAAATAAGAACGTGGGTGATTGTTTTGTGAGCTGCAGAATTCCATCTGGTGATGATAGTTCATGTACAGTATTAGTACACAGCTGGTAATAATGCATTTCTAAATTGCTAAAATAGTTCTTATGTTCTCAATACAAAAAAATGGTATGTGAAGCGACAGATATGTTAGTTAGCTTGACTTAATCATTCCACATTGTCTACCTATATCAAAACATTATTTGTCAATTAAAAGAACTCTAGCCAGGTGTGGTGGCGCACACCTGTAATCCCAGTCTTTGGGAGGCCAAGACAGGAGGATGGCAGGTTCAAGGCCAGCCTCAGCAATTTAACAAGACCCTCAGCAACTTAGCGAGACTGTTTCAAAATTTAAAAAGCAGGGGGTCTGGAGGTATAGCTTGGAGGTAGAATGCCCCTGGATTCAATCCCTAGTACTCACCCCCCCAAAAAAGAACTATCAGATCACATGGTGAAGTATTTCCCAGTTTTTCTTTCTCTATCCCACATCTAGATATATTTGTCTGGGATCCTTCCATGGTATTGCCCCCCCATCTCTTGTGGGGTTCACCTCATATGTGGTCATGTATCACTTAACAACAGGGGTATATTCTGATAAATGTTATGAGGCTCTTCCATTGTTGTGCAAACACGAGACAGCTACAGTGTCACTGGATGGTATAGTTTTATGGGACCACTGTCATGGATGCGGTCCCTCCTTGACCCAAGTGTCGTGTGCAGCACATGCCTGGACTTATTTCTGCATCCTCCTATCCGGCCTGCTCCGAGAGCACAGCCTCGGTTGCATTCATTCATCTTTGAACTGTGCATCGCCTCGCTTAGTATGTGAACAAGAGCTGCCGGAGGCGCGAAGGTCAAGAGGTGGAGTGCGTGCGTTTGCTGGGATTGCCGGGTGCCTGGGCAGCTGCGGCGTCCCCGGCTGCGTCAGTCACCATCCACGGAATGCGGGTGCCTGACTGAGGGCGTTCACATGGGCATGCCTTTGTGACCCCGAAACAGGTGGATATAGACTGAAAAAGAAAGCCAGCCAGTGAATGTTTTTTAACCTAAATCTAAAAATATAGCCGACGATGATTCCTTTCTGATACGCTGTAACTAGAATCCTCCTGGTTTACAGGCCGCCTTGGGACAAACCACAGTGCAGGAAGGTGTCCCGTCTCCCCTGCTAGAAGCCGGTGTGCCACCCTTTCTCCCTGCATATGGCGCCTCCCAGCGCGCCATTGTCCTGCTTCCTCCCACACAATTGGCTCTTCATTTGGCTCAGAAGCTCCCGCCTTCCAGAGTGTCAAGATTTAGGGGAGGCTTAAGACGGGAGAAGCAGCTTTCTCTGAAAGAGATGCAGGGCTGCTGAAAGCTTCCCGGAGTCAAGGAAATAATCCAAGCCTTTGGACGGGCTCAGAATAGTTGGAGTTCCCGGTGACTAGTGTCTCAGTTACTGACTGCTTTGTTAGAGTTCGCTTTTCCTGAGCTAAACATTCATGCATAGTTTTGCAAGCAAGTGAACGGATAGTGTTTCTAAGTGCAATAATTCTCTTTTCTGATGCGTTGCTAACACGCAGAGAGTGGGAGAGTGGGCGAGGGGCTGCCAGCCACAGGATTGCTGGGGTGCTCTGCTGAGAAATCTGTTCCGCTCTCTGTGGCCTCCCTGGCTTTCTCCCTGAGGCTGAACACGTTGGGCACCACCTTTTGAAATGAAGTACCCTGTTGGCCCAGACGCTTTGGTAGCTACCTTTCTTGAGGAAAGATGATTAATCTTGTTATCGAGCACAGGGATTATGGGTAGGGCTGAACCAGTTTTGTGTGCTTTGAAATACCAACCCTGTCGCTTTGGGGTTTCTCAATGAGGACTAACAAAGGACAGCCTCATGTAAGAGGACTGGCTTTTGATTCAAGGGAAAAAAATAAAACAGTTGCTTAGCTCTTTTTTGTTTTCTTAAATCATTGTCTTCAAGGCAAAAACTCTATGCCCTAGCACGCGCATTTATATAGAAAATGCATAGAAGTTGTACTTGTAAAAATGATAATCTGGAAGCCTGGCAAAAATATCTTTACCTATTAAAAACTATGGAAGCTGGGTATGGTGGCATATGCCTGTAATCCCAGTACTTGGGAGGTTGAAACAGGACGATTGCAGCAATTTAGCAAGACCCTGTTTCAAAATAAAAAATAAAGTGAGGCGTGGTGGCACACTCTTTTAATCCCAGTACTTGGGAGGCTGAGATTGGAGGATCTGGGTTCACGGCCAGCCTCAGCTACTTAGTGAGGCCCTCTGCAACTTAGTGAGACCCTGTTTCAAAATAAAGAATAAAAAAAATAGTGCTGGGGGTGTAGCTCCGGGGGTAGAATGCCCCTGGGTTTAATCCCCAATACTGCAAAAAAAAAAAAAATAGGGCTGGGGTATGGTTCAGAGGTAGAACACCCTGGGTTTAATCTCCAGTAACACACATACACACACACCCCAAAAAACAAACAAACAAACTATAGAATTATACAAGCACTGTCCACTTTGTAGATCATTGTACTAATCTGAATCAATAACTACCTGTTAGTGATTCCATCAGCTACAATGGAATTCAGACTTGAGTTTACATACATTGAATATTTATTTTCATGTTCTGGAAAACCTGACCCAAGAATCCCTTTGGTGTGTGGCAGGAGGTTGGCTGCCAGAGCTCCTTGCCTGCCAGGGAGACCCTTCTCACTGATCACGGTCATCAGCTTCACGGCTCTGCAAATGGCCGGCCCAGGATCCGAGGTGGGATGAAGTCCACGTCCTCAACAGTGTCCTGCGTCACTGTAACTTCTCAGAGTTGACGCTGTTCTTTCCCCAGACAGTAAAAAATGGAAGGGAAGCTAAAGCTACTGTCATCGTCATAGAAACCAAGAACTGTAAAGGACCTAAAGAGATGCAAGGCTGGAACTCATCTCAAAAGAGACTGTGAAAAACAATAAACCATCTAAAGGAAGGCCGGCGGCACATGTTTTGTTATGAAGCATTCTAGAGTTGACAGGTCATACAACTATGGAACAAGGAATGGATTGCATCACAGACTGTGCAAGTGTGAGCTACAGCCTCCTACTTCCCAGACCAGTCAGAAGCGGGCGTCGGAGCTCAGTGAGGTGGTGGAGCCCCAGTCCCAAGACTCTCCCCACAGTGCACGTCATTCCCTAGGCCATAGACTGCACCCCCAATGCCACGGGCCTCATGGTGTCTCCATGGTCAATATTCTAAGCAAAGACAAAAGCCGGGTGACTGTGCAGAGACGTTGTGCAAGAGTGTGCACTCTTCCCTGATCTCTGGGGTAGGTTGGGCCACCTCGGTTTACACCTGACACAGCTGAGGCTCAGAGAGGCCAAGTAAACTGCTGGAGGTCACACAGCTAAGAAGTGGTGGATCCAGTATTCAAACTGATTTGGTTCCAGAACGTTCTGGTAGAATCCACAGCTCATGGCTTCGGCATTGCCTAGTCATTTTAATATCTGTGAGCCTGAACTTTCTCCTGTGCTCAAACTGAGATCTGTGAGGCTTTGTGCCCGAGAACCGTGCACCTAACACGCAATGATATGACCTCATGCAGTGCCATGATTAGCAGTGATTTTAGAGAAAATTATAATCCATCTATTTTTCTTCTAAAAACAATAGTCTCTCTTTGTTAAAATGGAGATGAATGGATATTTATTTAAGATAGCCAAATTGCAGCAGCTCTTTGTGCTACTTCCTGCGGCCTGGAACAAGGATCCCGATTGGCTGGCAGGCGTGAAGACGGGCAGGATGGCTCATCGGGGTCAGCAGAGGACGGTTCCCAGTTATTCTTTCTTAGGTTTTGAAAGTGAAGGGAGCTTGTACGGTGTTTGTGGTAGCTCTTTGTGATTTGAAAGGTAATGACTTTGGTGGCTTCTGCATTGATCCCATGTGTAGAGGGAAGGGTAGGTCCCAGGAGCAGGGATGTGGAGGGAGGGCCTTGAGAAGTGGGGGCTCGTGCGTAACTGCTGCTCTGAGCACAGGCGCTTGAATGTCGCTCCCCTCTCTCCCTGTCCTAGCCTCCCGCTCTGCTCCTCAGTCCCATGTTTGTCCTATTAACTATGCTGTGTTTCCTTTGGAGGATCGTTACTGATACCAGTGCCATCCCTTGGGACCTGGGATGTCGCCTGGGGTTCACCCGAGGCCAGGGAGACCCACTTGGCAGAGCTTTCGCTCATGTTTGACTTGAACCCCATGGCAGTCTGTTGTGGGCAGATAGGCAGTCCTGTGTTACGGGAGAGGATACCGGGGTGGGGGGGGTTAGAGGCTGGGGGAGGCTTCGCTCCGCCCACCATGTGACCAGGGGCCAGGTGGCCAGGGGCCTTGTGAGTCATGCCCCACAGGGTTTCTCCTGACCACGTTGCCTCGCAGTTGAAAGTTGTGTGTCTGTTGGAAATGAGGAAACCTCGGTGGGGCTGGTACCGTGGTCAGATGCGAGTTCTACCTGCTGGGGCTCGCGGCCAGTGGCTCGGAGGAGAAGGAGCCCGCGCTGGTGGAGATGTCACCTGATGACTTTCTACCGTGCGCTCTTCAGCTGGACCCCCTAGGTCAGTGGCCTTCCAGCCTGGGGGCCTGTCTTGCCTCTGAATGCCTCTTTTCCCACGCGTGATTTTGTAACATCGTGCTCCCGTCACTCGAGAAACGTGGATTCAGAGTTACGCAGATATTCCAGATGTGACAGTTTTCATTATACAACATCAGAAAGTCACTTGGGTTGATTTCACCACCCATGTCACCAAAAAAAAAAAAAAAATCCTCAGGCGTGGGGAAGCTGCCACGCTCACGGAGGCTGATGCGTGCTCTCCAAAGTTCTGCTGTTTTTTTTTTTTTCCTGGAAAGCTCAAATATTATCATTGGCAGCAAATACCATCAGTTATTTTTCTTGCAGCGACAGGCCCGCTCCATTCATTGTCGAGAAAGTGATTACAGACGCTCAGGTCCGAATAACCGCAGTCGGTCCATCAGCTGGTCCTGTGAGTGCAAATGATGTTCCCTGAGGGAGAGCTCCCAGCTCAACCGCACAGTGCTCTGCTTCGACGCAGCCCGTGTGCTCGGGTGTGCAAACGTGTTTCATAAAGAGACGTGTGCTCAGCGGTTGATCGTGGGTAAAATGAAGGTTCTCAGCAGCTTCATCAGAGGCCTCACCTGAGCTCCCATTTTTACAGTGAGTTGTTGATGGTGAAGAACACAGGGCTTGGGGCCACCACCTGCCCTGCCTGTGTCCCGGGCACCAGCAGGGCTGCCCAGTGTCATACCACCAGCACAAATGTTAACGTGGTGATAAAGGGGTAATATCTTGGTATTATTACGAGAGTGGCTTTGACCTCATGGGCTTCCTGGAGGGTTTCAGGGACTCTGAGGTCTGAGGACTGTACTTTTAGAACTGGGGCTGTTGAAGGTTAGAAACAGTGACACATCCGGCTCATTCCTGGAGGGCCGACTTTGTGCCAGGTGCCATGCTGGAGCTGAGGACACCAGACTCAGCACAATCCCTGATGTCAAGGAGCCAGAGTCTAATGGAGAAGGGGCTGTGACCACAGTGAGCGGAGGGGATGCTCTTGTTCTTCGAGTGGTGCTGACCAGGGTGTTCCAGAGCTGTGCCTGGAAGGGTAGAAGCAAGCCAGGTAAAGAAGAGGGGAAAGTGCTCCAGGGAGATAGAATTGTGGGAAAGGCTTGCGAGCAAGAGGAGTGTGCAGTATCTGAGAAACCACCAGTGGTTCAGTAAGGCTGGGTGGGGTACAGGAGCTGGGGAGCTCAGCATGGGGCTGAAGAAGCCCACAGAGGCCAGGTCTCAGGTGCTGAGACCCACTGCAGTTTGAGCAGGGCTGTGAGATGATCACATTTGTATTGTAGAAAGATCGCCATGACATAATGAAGAGGAATAGGAAGGTATGGAGTGTTGACAGGTAAACTGGTTAAGCTGGAGCAGGAGCCCAGGGGCAAAGACCGGGGCCAAACCAATATGGTGGCGATGGAGATGGAACTGACACATATCTAGAAAGTGCTTAATTTTCTAAATATGCACATATTTAGAACCAGCATGATTTTGGCAATCGATTCTATGTTGATGGGAAGAAATATGGAATCAGTCAACGGTACTCCAGGGTTTGTAGACTAATGACTGTTTTGCAGTGGTCAGGCCTAGGGCTGAGGCGTGTGGGAAGAGTGGCAGGCAAGACGGCCAGTTTTACATCATGTCTCATGTTCACACCCACTTATGCGTGTGCACTTCCATACCTACCTGCCTGTGTCTCCAGGTGCAGGTGTCCAGGATGCATGAGACCTGGAGCGCAGGAGCGCTCTGGCTGTAGATTCAGCTGCAGAGTCAGTGGCCCGGGTGATGGTTGAGGCAGAGTTGGTGAGGTCTCTCCTGGGGAGGATGTGCACCTGCTAAGTGTGATCCACAAGGCTCACAGCAAGAGAGATGTCCGAGCAGGTGGGCAGGTATAGGAGGAAAGACACCTGAGACCTGGACCTTCCTGCTCCTCACACCTGCAGAAGAGAGCAGAGAAAAATGTAAAACTCCTAATTCTTTGACTAAATGTTTAGAAGTAGTCCAAACATGCTTTTAAATGCAACATCCTAAGCAGGGCACTTTATGAGCGATGCAGCCTCTATAATAGATTTCATTCCTAGCAGACGCAGACTTTAGGTCTGTAAAGGATGGTAAAAATACCAATTACGGTTTCTATTTCCTTTTCCCACCCTAACATTTTCCTTTTAAAAAGAGAGGGGCTCTTTTTCCCATCTATGGTTTCACTATTTTCGGAAATTTGACCCTTCTTTCTTTACACTGCTAGGGCGTACTGGTGGCTTGGGAAGTTATGGTTTCTGTGAAGCTGGCTGGCCAGGTAGGACTGACGACGTTAGACGCACTGCACTCAGATGTGGGGTGTAGAGACAGCTGGGCCTTGGTGCTCAGTGGCGGGAAGGGAGGAGCTGGAGACACTCGTCCCGTATTCAGATGGGAACAGCCGTAGGTTCAGGAGGCCTTGTCTGCTGGTTTCCTCTGAGGCGGGTGTGAAGCAGACTTGGGGGTGAGAGAGGCAGAGGCCCAGCCCCCTCTGCATCCCTGAGGTGGTGCCCGGGCCTTACTGAGCTGCGGCTCAGCACCAGGCAGCCGGCCTTCCCTGGGCTGGGAGGGGCTGGTTACTCTATTTCTCTTTACACTTGAAGATCTTTTCTAATGTATTTGTCTAAAACCAAGTCACCAGCATGTGCAAGGCCCTGGGCTCGATCTCCAGCACTGCAAAAAATAAAAAATAAAAACAAAGTCAAGGCAAATAAAAGAATAACCAATTAAAATGACTCCTAGCTCTGTGCTTGTGACACACACACTTTGCCTGTAACCCAGGCCATCTATTACACGCCCTCCCCCATAACACAGGATGGCAGGAGGTCAGACATGATGGAAGAGCCGGTGTGAATTGGAGGATGTCTGTGCCGGACACTGTCCTCACCTTCACAACGTTCACGCCCCTGGGCAGCAAGGGCGTTAGGGCTACTGTCCACCTGAGAGGGACTTGTGGAGGCTGATCTGTCTCTGTTTTTACTTAAAGCTTTTCAGCTCCACCGTGTCTTTCTTTTGGAAGAGATATTTCATTTTATCCACATGTTCTTTTGCGATTCCTGAAAATGAGCTGGGTAACATGTCGCTCCTGCCTGCGCTCGGTGCTGAGGCGTCCTGAGAAACCCGGGCACTGCGCCGCGTCTCCTTCCGCTGACCTCTGCACATCGGGCTCTTGCTCCTGGTTATCAGGACCCATACGTGGCAGCTTGCAGGGAGAGGATGATGAGGAAGAGGCTCGGCATCTCAGCACTTGTCTCCTTCATGGTTTTACTCTTTAAAGATTGAAGCCTGTCCTTAGAAAGTCAGCTCTGTGTGTAGTCAGGTGTAAATGCAGGCAAATGTCAGGCCAAAGATGCAGAGTAATTATTTTCCAATTAACCTGCTGTGCTTTCTATGAGCCGGCTAATTGCTTACCACAACTTACACACCTTAACATCAGATAAGGACCGGGGCAGGTTAGGAACTGAAGCTGTAGCTCACTTAGGTTCACCTCCATGAACAGTTGAGTTCACGTGTCATGTCTGAGCAGTTGCTGCAAAGTGAACTGGGGCGCATCGATTACAGCAGGCGGGAAGGTGAAGGAGGTGGCCGTGTGGTGGAAAGAGGTGCCAAGGCCCAGTGGCAGATTTCAGCCACCAGTGTTAACAAGCTCACTCCCCCATGTGGACACCACCTGCCTCAGAAAATACCCTCCTCAGATCACAGGAAGGCTAAAACGGGCTGGATAACAGCTGACATGGTTACTGTGGCAGGGACGCCTGCATTCACTCTAATTGTTCCTGCTTTTATGTAGAGCTCATTATTATTATTATTATTATTATTATTATCATTATTATCGTACTGGGGGTTGAACTCAGGAGCATTCTACCTCCAAACTATACCCCCAGCCCTTTTTATTTGTTAATTTTGAAACAGGGTCTCTCAGCCGGGTGTGGTGGCGCACGCTTGTAATCCCAGTACTTTGGGAGGCGGAGACCGGAGGATCCGGGTTCACGGCCAGCCTCAGCTCTCTCTCTCTCTCTCTCTCTCTCTCTCCTCTTAGTGAGGCCCTCCGCAACTTCGTGAGACCCAGTTTCAAAAATAAAGTATAAAAAAATAGGGCCAGAGGCGTAGCGCGGAGGTAGAATGCCCCTGCGTTCAATCCCCGGCACCACAAAAAAAAAAA